>BQNB010046213.1:12612-43838 GCA_026074375.1 Tanacetum coccineum | reverse complement strand
CAATCTGATAAGTAATGCATGATTAAGTAAATACATTTAATTATCATAAAGTTATCACCAGTAGATTAGTTTATTAATTAGTTTAGTAATTAGTTTATCAAATCAACCTCTCAAACCATAGATTTACTTGCTTTCTATAAAATATAAAAACACAAAAATAATCTTCTCTCGACCCCTAGAATTATGTTAGACCGTGATCAAGCCTTCCCAACCTATTCCCTTAGAGAACGATAACAACCCCCGAGTCTTGCCTATACTACACTGCAACAATTAGGTACACTACCTAGAGGATTGTAAAACTTCATGTGAAGTCTTACGGACCCCACATCAACTTTTTGGCGCCGCTGCATGGGAATAGTTAGGTTTTGATCATAGTTTAACTTAGTTCTACTTGCTTGAACCCTTTCAAGTGAGAATTTAATTCCATACATTAGCTTCCTTGTAGTCTCTCTTTTCTTTGTGTGTTTGTTTGTAATTTTCATTGACTATTCCATTCTTCATTATGGAGAATGCGAATCCACCACCAACCAATAATCGTCCTATCCTACCAGCTGCGCTTTGTGCATAAGCCATCCAAGAACTCCACGAGCTATAAAGAATTTTAGCCTTTGTTGACTCTCGCTTAGAGAGTATTGAACGATTCTTTAATAACTTTGCCAACCAACCTAATGAGACTAATATGAATAACCTTGAGTCCGATTATGAATCGGTTGACACACCCCTTGTTTCTCCCTTTCCTCATTCAGATAATGATTCAGATGACGGTGAAGTGCTTAATGAATTGATTGAGTACGAGAATGTTAGAATGCTACGCCGATAAAAGGCAATTAATGTTTCGATGGGTATGACTTGGCATTCCAATGTATGATCGGATTTAGGAAGTTTGCCGCCTACTTTGACCCCTTCTTACCAGTGAATATTATCACGCGTGAAGCCTACAACGCTATAATGGTAGAAGGATTAGAAAGTACAAGGAATAGTTTCCGTTGTTAGGGATGCCTACGTGTTTGTAGGCAGCTTCACCTATGTCACACCCCCAAATGGGGTCCCATCCGATTTATTATCCGGAGGTGTGACGTCACTGAATATCTTAAGTACAAAGCATATAGAACGACCTCTAAGGGTACGTTTGAAAAATAAACACCGTTGCATAAATTCAAAATATTAATAAGTTTTACATTGATCAAATTTAAAGGATACAAAAGTTAAAATGCGGAAGCTTAAATAAGTTCAACAACAGTATTTAAAGACATAGATAAATTTCTGGTAAACCGGTTCGGGCAAATAGACTTCACATAAGTCAAGCAACAACATCCATGCAAAGCACATGAGAAAAACATGCTTAAAACGTCAACATAAAGTTGGTGAATTCGTACGTTTTGTTTAAACTTAATTAATGTGGACCACACGATTATCAAAACATATGCGACAATTATAGGAGATACAACTTCACATAAAGAGGCATTTACGTTGCACTAAGCTCATGACACTAAAGCTAATACTAAAAGATAACATGTACAGTGCTATAAAGGCTTGCCCTTCAGGTGTTCGACCAAAGACCACCTAACTAGTTTCAACATGACATATATCCGTTAGTCCTTGGCAAACTCGGACTAGTAAGTGCTTCTTACCCGAATAGGGATAATTAGTCCCAATAGATCTAATTATTCACTCGCGCTCACTTAACCAACCATTCGGTTAAAGATGATTAACAGTTCATGATAATTTAGGCAATAGTGGTCTAAACGCTACTTAGGCAACACGTAAAGGAGGAATTTCTCATGTATAGTACTTGTGTCTAGTTTTAAAAACAAGCAATGTTTCTCACCCCAAGTTATAAAAACAATTATTCAAAATAATTTAAAAGTGGGGCTATGAACTCACCTTGATTGGTGAATCGAAGAAGAGTAGTCTTGAATAAAATCACACGATAACGAACGACAGTTCGTATAGACAACCTATGGAATGAAGATTTGGTTTAAATCTGAGTAGCGCAGAAGTGCGGATAATGCATAAGCATATACTAGTGTACTTTTGATAATAAGTTTATAAAAATTAACGCTTGTGATCGTATAATAGTTAAAATGTTTTCGTAAGTAAAACGAGTAAATAATAGTATGTATATTAATATTATATACATATAAACGTCTAAGTAAAAAATTTATTTTATTATATTTATAATATTTATATATATACCTATATATATATATATTTATTTTTATTATATTGTTCAGGCCACATTCTTTATTAATGCTTTAAAAAGAGTACAATTCTGAAAATAAGCTGATAAAAGCTAAAATGACTGAATGAAATTACAATTAAACTAAGATTAAGCTAAGATATGATAAGATGCCTTCAAGGCTTACAAAAGACTTCTATTTATAGCTGAATTTCATCTTCCTTGGTCTTCTCAGCTTGTGCTTCTTTTGTGAGACAAAAACAAGGTTGTGCTTGTTGAGTGAGAGGAATTATAAGCAAATCCCAGCCTTTGATTTCATTCCTAGTCATTACCACCATCGATTTTGGTTGTTTGTTGAAATTGGTGAGGATTGCCAGCATGGAAAGGTGTTTGGGGACTACGGAGATGTTAGTGGAGGTGAGGGGGAGGGATTATCCATGGGGTTGTAGAGGTTGCAGGGTAAAAAGGTGGGAAGACACCCGTGAGTTGTATCTGGGTGAAATTGGCGGGAAATGTTGTTTGTGAGGGACAGGGAAAGAGTTTTGTGTGTTTGGCAAATATGGCCCCTCATGGTTATATTTGATCTTGCAAAATTCGTCCTTGTTGTGATACAACTTTGAAAAGTTGGCAGGTTAAGCCCTCCAAGTCATATATGTTAATGACATAGGAGGTCCTTGTGCTAATACTACTTTAGGGATTTGGCAGATTTAACCCCTAAAGTTGTATTTTACTAAAATTACAAATTCAGTCCTTATAGTTATTTACCAAGATACACAGCTTTTGATTTGGCAATTTTGGTCCCTTAAGTTGTATTATTCTGATTCAACTTCTCGGAGTTGAGTTGACTTTGACTGTTTGACTTTTTGGCTTTGATTTGGCTTCGTCTTTTCACACTTTTCCATTCCGTGCTCAGTTTTGTCGTTTTTGGCTTTGTTTTTCGTCCTTTTGTGTGATATCCGTTTCCTGCACAATACAAATGCAAAACAAACATATATTTGGCAGTTTTTGTCTATTTTTGGTAATTTAAGCTCGTTTTATTAGGTATAAAATATGTGTAATTAAGAACATATTAACGATTATGAAAGTACAAGTTATTAAAAGATTTGAAGACTTACAAAGATTAAAGGTTTTTAGAAGGATGAATAAGACTAGAATAACCCAAATGTTGTTTAACAAATTCCCGAATGATACAAATGATCAAACCTTCAACAAATCTTCAAGAGTTTTTTTTATCAAAGATGAAAAGTTTATGGATTTATACAAGTGTGTATGTATTTCGTAGGCTTGGAGAGCAAGAGAGGAAAAGAAAACTCAAATGCTAAGTGTGTGTGTTTTATGAATGAGAAAATGAGAAGTAATATGGTATATGTATGCAAAGTTTACTTCACACACTAAAAGTGTGTTTATGTGTGTGCGTGTAATAGGACAAGAGAAAGAGAGAGGACCAAAATGATCTCCCAATCACAAATGAGCCAGGACAAAAATGATAGTTGTTAACTTGTCTTATTGTTTTTGAAATTCAACTTGGCCTCCAAGGTTCACATGGGGTGTTTGTTTGGATGAATAAGACAAGGGGGGAGGGGACCAATATGGTTTTTAATATTTTAAGATGCTAGTGCTCTTTGTATGATTTAATTTCCAAGCCTTCCATGCATATGCTTATATTTGGATAAATCACGATTCACGCAAGTAACGAAATGAATAACGGTATCATCGAAAATTATGAAATTTTAAATATTGCCTTAAAATATAAAAATGTGGCTATTGCCAAAATAATACAACGTTTGGTGTCCCGGTTCACTCTCGGTGACAATTCTCAGATAAATAGCGGGAAAACTTCCCGGTTAAACGTAACTTTTTAAATTCAAATTAGCGACCGGTAACGGCTAAAATATTAAACGGAAATTTGCGGGGTGTCACATCCTTTCCCCGTTAAAAGAGCTTTGTCCTCAAAGCTTACGACGTAGTTTCTGCTACGGGTGCAGAATTTGGGAAAAGATGAGGGTACTTCTTTTGCATTTGATCTTCACGCTCCCAGGTGAACTCAGGACCTCTCCTAGAGTTCCAGCGTACTTTGACAATCGGAATACGACTCTGCTTTAGACGCTTGACCTCACGGTCCATGATCTTGACAGGTTCTTCGATGAAGTAGAGTTTGTCATCGATTTGGATTTCATCCAACGGTATAGAAAGAGGTTCATCAACCATGCACTTCTTCAAATTCGAGACGTGAAAAGTACTATGAACTCTACTCAACTGCTCTGGGAGTTCAAGTCGGTAGGCAACGGTTCCTACTTTGTCTATGATCTTAAAAGGTCCAATATAGCGAGGGTTCAGCTTTCCCCGTTTGCCAAAACGTATCACCCCTTTCCATGGTGACACTTTCAGCATGACCTTATCTCCTATTTGAAACTCAAGAGGTTTCTGTCTTACGTCGGCATAACTCTTTTAACGATCATGGACAGCTTGGATACGACTCTTGATTTGAACGATCTTCTCAGTCGTCTCGTGGATGATCTATGGGCCAGTGAGCTGTCTGTCTCCAACTTCAGCCCAACAGATAAGTGATCGACACTTGCACCCATACAACGCCTCAAATGGAGTAGCCTTAATGCTGGTATGGTAACTGTTTTTGTATGAAAATTCTACCTACAATAAATGTCTATCCTAACTTTTTCCAAAGTCGAGTACACAAGCACTTAACATATCCTCTAACGTTTGAATGGTTTTTCTCTCACTCTGACCATTGGTCTGTGGATGGTAAGCTGTACTCATATCCAATTGAGTACCTAATGCTTTATTAAGAGTCTTCTAAAAATGTGAAGTGAATTTTCCATCGCGATCAGAGATGATAGAAACTGGTACTCCATGCCTTGAGACTACTTCCTTCAAGTACTGTCTCGTCAACTTCTCTAACGTGTCATCTTCTCGCATAGGCAAGAAATGAGCAGACTTAGTGAGATGATCAACGATTACCCAAATCGTGTCTTGACCAGTTGCCGTCTTTGGCAATTTAGTCACAAAGTCCATCGTTATGTTCTCCCATTTCCATTGTGGGATCTCTGGTTGAACCAACAAACCAGACGGCTTCTGATATTCTATCTTAACCTTGGCACACGTTAAACACTTACTGACATAGGTGGCAATTTTTGCTTTCATGCTGGGCCACCAATACAGCTTCTTATGGTCTTGGTACATCTTATCCGATCTAGGATGGATGGAATACTTTGACTTATGAGACTCATGCATAATCAAAGCTCTCAGGTCACCAAAACTGGGAATCCAATTTTGATTGTTTAAACACAATGTTTCGTCAGTATGAGGTTCTAGTTTGTTAATCATGCCATGTAAATTTTCGTTGATGAAGTTCTCCTCTTTCCTGGCTTCCGATTGAGCACTCAAAATCTACTTAAGAAGGTTTAACCCTATAGTCATAACTAAGGCCCGAACTTGTAGCAACTTGCTTCTTTCCTTTCGACTCAGGGCATCAGCCACCATGTTCGCCTTTCCTGGGTGATATCGAATCTTACAATCGTAGTCGCTCAACAATTCTAACCATCGTCGCTGTCTCATGTTCAGCTCCTTCTGATTGAGAATGTGTTGCAAACTCTTGTGATCAGTGAACACGACGCACTTTGTACCGTACAGATAGTGTCTCCACATCTTCAAATCAAACCCTACTGCACCAAGCTCTAGGTCGTGTGTGGTATAGTTCTTCTCGTGAACCTTAAGATGGCGGGATGCGTAAGCTATGACCTTCTCCCTTAGCATCAAAACCGCGCCCAACCCTTTATGCGAAGCATCGCAATATACCACGAAGTTCTCACTTTCCTCTGGTAAAGCCAAAATCGGCGCACTACACAATTTCTGCTTCAACAACTGAAACGCAACTTCTGCCTTTACTCCCCAATCAAACTTTACGCTTTTCTGAGTCAACTTTGTCATAGGCCTAGCAATTTTTGAGAAAGCTTCGATAAATCATTGGTAGTAACTGGCCAAACCTAGAAATTGATGAATCTTGGTTGGTGTCTTGGGTGACGCCCAATCCTTGATTGACTCAATCCTAGCGGAATCAACGTGAATGCCTTCTCTATCAATCACGTGACCAAGAAATTATACCTTCGACAGCCAAAATTCGCACTTTGAAAACTTAGCGTACAACTCCTCCTTCTTAAGTAACCTCAGAATGAACTTAAGGTGCCCTTCATGCTCCTTTCTACTCTTGGAATAGATCAAAATATCATCGATGAATACAATCACGAATCTATCCAGATACGGTTTGCACACCCGATTCATCAAATCCATGAATACTGTCGGTGCATTAGTCAAACTAAATGGCATTACTTGGAATTCGTAGTGATCTTAGCGAGTCCTAAATGCAGTCTTGGGAATGTCAACCTCACGAACTCTGAGTTGGTGATAACCAGATCTCAGGTTGATCTTAGAGTAGACTCTTGACCCTTGCAGTTGATCAAACAAATCATCGATTCTCGGAAGTGGGTATCGGTTCTTCACAGTAAGCCTGTTTAGTTCACGGTAGTCGATACACATCCGAAAAGATCCATCTTTCTTTTTGACTAACAAAACCGGAGCTCCCCAGGGTGAGGAACTGGGTCTTAAAAATCCTCTGTCAGAAAGTTCTTGTAATTGAGTGGATAACTCTTGCAGTTCGGCTGGTGCTAATCGGTACGGGGCTTGTGCTACAAGTGCAGCACCAGGGACTAAGTTGATTTGAAATTCAACTTGTTGAACAGGCGGTAGCCCAAGCAAGTCTTTCGGAAATTCTCGTACGATCGACACGTCCTCAAGCCGCTTCTCCTTTGACTGGTCCTCAGTCTTCTTAGATGTAACTTGCGCTAGATAAAATTGCCATCCCTTCTATATATACTTTTAGGTTTTCGTACATGATATGATATTCAACTTTGACTTACTTCTGCCGTCATAATCATCACCTCGAACTATCAACACTTCATCTCCAAAAGGTATACGGACGACCTTCTCGTCACAAACGATTACCGCGTGGTACTTCGCTAACCAATCCATATCGATAATAACGTCGAAACTACCAACTTCTACGGGCATTAGATCTATGTCGAATGGATGACATCATAATCCTAACGTACAGCCTCTAAGGACAACATTTGTTTTTGAAATTCTTCCATCGGCAAGTTCTACGGCATAACTAGTGTCTAAAGTGGATGGTGTAACATTAAGCAAAGCACTAAAGGTAGACGACACAAAACTCCTATTGGCTCCCGAATCGAATAACATAGAAGCATAACAGTTATTGAGAAGGAACGTACCCGTAACAATGTTGGAATCAGGGTTTGCTCCTCCTCCTCCTCCAATAGCATAAGCCTTTGCCGTAGCTTCATTACTTCCAGTCTGGTTTCCAGTCTTGTTTACATTCTTGTTTCCAGTCTTATTTCCACGGTTCTGATTTCTCAACATAGGACAATCTTTCCTAAAATGTCCTGGCCTTCCACACTCATAACAAACAATACCTGACTGATTCCCAACTAGGGATCTCTGAGTGTTTGGAGTAACTATAGTCGTACAATCCCTAGTAATATGACCGACTCTCTTATAGTTTCCATACCTTACAATACACGGCCCTGTATGGTGCAACTTGCACTTGTTGCAGTAGGGAAGAGATCTAACATACCCCTTTTTCTCATTGTTCCCAGCCGTGTAAGCTCTTGCCACATTTTGGCCTCCAACATTTTGTCGCTTGATAACTGGTTGTTGCCCCCGATTGTCTCTCGGGTTGTTATCCAACCTTCTCTTGTTTTTAGCACTTCTAGCATATCCTTTCAGCTTTTGATCCATTAAGTTGTTGGCAATACGAATTGCATCTTGAAGTTTAGTGGGTTCAGCAGCGATTACATTCCCCTGAATATTGTCAGGCAACCCTCCAATGAATCTCTCAACTTTATCCTCCTCATTTAGGACCATTCTAGTACACAACAACACTAATTCCTTAAAAACTTCTAGTATAAGCAGTCAAGTCATTTCCTTTCACAGCCAAGTTCCACAACTCGGTCTCCATCTTCTGGACCTCGTTTCTTGGATAGTATACTTCTGTCATCAACTTCATAAGTTCTGCCCAACTCATGGCATAGACGGCCTCAATTCCAATTATTCTCTTATGGGAGTTCCACCATGTCAATTCACTGTTCAGAAGCGTGCACGTAGCATACTTCACTTGGTACTTCTTTGGATAGTTTCTAATGTGGAACACTGTTTCCATCTTCTCGAACCAACGAGTTAACCTAACAACTCCTTCTGTCCCATTAAAGCTAAGTGGTTGGCACTTCAGGAAGTCTTGATATGTGCACTCTCGAGCAGGCATAAATCCTCCAAAGTTATAGCCATTTCCTCCTCTGTTCTCATTACCATTTCCATTTCCTCCATTTCCATTTCCTCCATTTCTATTTCCTCTATTTCTATTTACATCCTCTTGACCACCCCCGTCTCTCATAAGGGGTTCAAGGTTCCTGGCAATGGTACGAGCTCCCAATGCTTCTGCCAGTTGGCGATCAATTGGTTCGTTAATTCCTTCACGCGTCCTTGATGCTCCAGATTGAGTGTTAGGCATTGTCTTACAGCATAATAATACATAGCACGATGAAATTCTGTGGCGATACGAGATTGTTAACGGGGTTCAAAAACAACAAGTATTATTATATGGAAATACAAAATCATAATAACTTCATGATAATTCCATGATTTAGTAATAATGCAATATGTAATAAGCAATAGAAAATATCATCAAGTTAAGAATATCAAATATAGAATGGTAACATTAGATTTCATATCATCAATAATAATGGTTACAACACGGTTCCAAAATATAGGATTTACAAATCCCTAATAACTAGCTACTACTAGGTGCTATAAGTCAACACTAGGATAGCAATCCTCATATGATCATAAAATCTAATACGTCGAATCGGTCTCATCTCCCTCTGAATACGTAAATCCCTTCGTTATGACCCGGCAACTCTCTGACTCATAACATCCATCATGTCTCTAAGTCTCCTATTATCCCGCTCTAGCTCTCAGATCCTCTCCAACATATCAGCACTCTGCTATCCCGTTGCTACAATCCTGTATCCCTGATCCCTCTGGACACTCTCAATAACCTGAATACGACGAACTGGAATCTCCTGAGTATGATCATGAAATCTCTGAACCAAATATCCATATGTCTTATACGTGACCTCTACAGCTCCCTCCTGAGCAGGCTCAGGAATATCCTCAGCTACCACTAGGTGAGTAACTCTATCAACTCTAACCTCAACTGGGCCTCTCATACCCGTCTCGATCTCCTCTCGATCAATAGCCTCAACTACAATTCGAGCATCAATCCCTCTATCTCTAAGAGCATCCGCGTAAGCGATACACTCGTCAATCTCTGCCTGAATCTCGGGGTCAATATCAATCCCATCACTCCTCACAACATCAACATCCATCTCTAAATCAGTCCCTCTATGCCTAGATGACTCAGAACTCTCATCCTCAAAGTCAACTCCCAATCTAGCTTCTCTAAAACTGTAGCTATCTCATGACTCTTAATCCTCTTAGGTGATGGTAAAAGGTCAGCATGTGCATAAGACAATGCTCCAAGGGTATGTGAAGATAACGGTACAGATGCATCAGGGGATCTACTCCTCTTGCGAGAAGGGCTCGCAAAAGAAGAATCATGATATGGTCTCTCAGAAATAGCAGCAGATGAACGATGAATGCTCGGTACCAATGAACATAAATGATGACTAGGTCTCATATCCAAAGATGGTGTAGGTAATGAATGATCAGAAGATGAACGACTAGATGCAGAATCAGATAAAGCATCCGAAGAAGAATCCGAAGAAGACTCTAATGATGAACTCGATGATGAATCCCTCGAAGAATCATTCGAAGAAAAATGATATGAAGAAGAGTAATCAACTGAATGTCTCATAGCAAGACAATGAGTAGGTAATGGTCCAACCTTCTTCCTCGCAGTCATTATGTGTACCGGCCCATTAAGATAGTAGCGGTACGGTCGACCATGAGGAATAGGCTATCCAGGTAGAACCATGACTCGACGTCGAAGTGCACAAGATGCAACAGGTGATCTCTAGGTAGAAAGGGTAGTCTCAGTAAATGGTGTACCATAGGTAGGCGATGATGGTGTATCAGGTATATCACTATCTGAAGAATCATCGATCGATGAAAGAAATGGTAAAGTAGCTGGTAGTGGTGGTATATGATCTGATGACGGATCCTTGGATGGATCAAACTCCATATCAGATGCGGATGAATAATCAGGTGATGCGGGTGTATAATCAGGTGATGTGGGTGTATAATCAGGTGATGGTGGTATAGTGGGTGAAACAGTAGGTATCGGTGTGGTATCAATATGGGTAGTGGGTGGAATCGCAGAAAGTGTAGTGTCAAGGATAGTACCAAACAAGATAACTCATCCAGTAGATGTCCCCACACTCTCCTCTAACGAATCTGATGAAACTAAAATAACAGAGATAGCCATGACCCGCACAAGAAAAAGTTTATATAAATATCCTTTATACCAACCATGCATGATGCGGAAAAGAATGATCGAATGAATGAATGGGTAAATGAATGCATAGATGAATAAGTGAATGAATAAACCATCAGATGAAGTACTGCAAAAAGAATGCAATATAAGTATAGTAATATTAGTTATATTTAGTATTTAACTACATAGTACATATACATATTACATATATGTACAATCACGTAAGGCACGTATAATCATGTAGGATCACATACTGGTTATAGTCCAGACCTAGTTTATACTACCTGGTTCTCTATAACCTTGGCTCTTGATACCAATCTATCACACCCCCAAATGGGGTCCTGTCTGATATATTGTCCGAAGGCGTGACGTCACTGAATATTTCAAGTACAAAGCATATAGAACGACCTCTAAGGGTACGTTTGAAAAATAAACACCGTTGCATAAATTCAAAATATTAATAAGTTTCACATTGATCAAATTTAAAGGATACAAAAGTTAAAATGCGGAAGCTTAAATAAGTTCAACAACGGTATTTAAAGACATAGATAAATTTTTGGTAAACCGGTTCGGGCAAATAGACTTCACATAAGTCAAGCAACAACATTCATGCTAAGCACCTGAGAAAAACATGCTTAAAACGTCAACATAAAGTTGATGAATTCATAGGTTTTGTTCAAACGTAATTAATGTGGACCACAAGATTATCAAAACGTATGCGACAATTATAGGAAATACAACTTCACATAAAGAGGCATTTACGTTGCACTAAGCTCATGAAACTGAAGCTAATACTAAAAGATAACATGTACATAGCTATAAAGGCTTGCCCTTCTAGTGTCCGACCAAAGACCACCTAACTAGTTTCGACATGACATATATCCGTTAGTCCTTGGCAAACTCAGACTAGTAAGTTCTTCTTACCCAGATAGGGGTAATTAATCCCAATAGATCTATTTATTCACTCGCGCTCACTTAACCAGCCAGTCGGTTAAAGATGATTAACAGTTCATGATAATTCAGGCAATAGTGGTCTAAACGCTACTTAGGCAACATGTAAACGAGGAATTTCTCAGGTATAGTACTTGTGTCTAGTTTTAAAAATAAGCAATGTTTCTCACCCCAAGTTATAAAAACAATTATTCAAAATAATTTAAAAGTGGAGCTATGAACTCACCTTGATTGGTGAATCGAAGAAGAATAGTCTAGAATAAAATCACATGATAAAGAACGACGGTTCATATAGACAACCTATGAAATAAAGGTTTGGTTTAATATCGAAGTAGCACAGAAGTGCGGATAATGCATAAGCATATACTAGTGTACTTTTGATAATAATTTTATAAAAATTAACGCTTGTGATCGTATAATAGTTAAAATGTTTTCGTATGTAAAACGAGTAAATAATAGTATGTATATTAATATTATATACATATAAACGTCTAAGTAAAAATATATATTTTATATAATTTTTATATAAAATAAATATATATTAAATAGTATTTTTGTTCGGCACATTATTAAATTCCCATTTATCTAGTTTTATCATGTGCGTTTTCTAATATTTACTAAGTATAATAATTTATAAAAATTTCGGCATGACCCGTTCGTGTTTACACGTTTTCCAAAGTCGTAGACTTTAATAAAAACCATTTTCAAATCATTTTCAATCCTCTTTTCATAATTACAAACTATATATCATCAAAACCCTTTTATTATTTAATCAAAAGACCGTTTGGACCCTTATTGGGCTTTTAGGCCCAATAAGCCTAATCTTATTACTTGACACGTCCAACGTTCCAAAATAAGTTAAACGTATAGCGTCTAAGTCATACACTATTAAATAAGCTATTAATGAACTTATTCAATAAGCTACACCGTAGCTTTACGCCTTGGTGTATTGTATTTATGTTGGGCCTTGGCCCGTTAAGTCCAAAAATGTAGTTTTACTTATCCATATAGTCCGATAAGCAAAACATTAAATAATAAACATGCGACTTAATAATAAGCTATCAATAAGCTCACAATAAGCCACAATAAAATAAGCCGAACCACATAAGCTCAAGAATAAGCTTGTGGTGTTGGCCTTGTATGTGGGACGCGGCTAAGAGCCAAACAAACCATATTCGGACTTATTTATTAAGCCGAACAAGTTTATCATTTGTCCTTTCAAAATAAGCTAGAAAATAAGCTAACAAATATAAGCCGAAACAAAATAAGCTAAACAAATATTTCTCCTTCCTTTTATTATTTGGGCTATAAGTCCATTAAGCTCAAAATAATCAAAATAATCTTTTTAAAAGCTTATTAGCATAATCCGAACATTATAAGCTATAATATACCATTTTTATTATACAAAAATAACCATGATCACGAAACTATACTTTCCTTATAATTTCTTTTATTATTTTCGAACCATAGACATAACCTTTTTAAGGTTTACGTAGTTTTTAAATCTTTGTTTTTACAAAATAAGTTGTACAACTAGTATGTATGCATCAAGATGATTATGAAAGTACAAGTTATTAAAAGATTTGAAGACTTACAAAGATTGAAGGTTTTTAGAAGGATGAATAAGACTAGAACAACCCAAATGTTGTTTAACAAATACCCGAATGATACAAATGATCAAACCTTCAACAAATCTTCAAGAGTTTTTTTATCAAAGATGAAAATTTTATGGATTTATATAGGTGTGTATGTATTTCGTGGGCTAGGAGAGCAAGAGAGGAAAATAAAACTCAAATGCTAAGTGTGTGTTTTATGAATGAGAAAATGAGAAGTAATATGGTATATGTATGCAAAGTTTACTTCACACACTAAAAGTGTGTTTGTGTGTGTGTGTGTAATAGGACAAGAGAAAGAGAGGGGACCAAAATGATCTCCCAATCACAAATGAGCTAGGACAAAAATGATAGTTGTTAACTTGTCTTATTGTTTTTGAAATTCAACTTGGCCTCCAAGGTTCACATGGGGTGTTTGTTTGGACGAATAAGACAAGGGGGGGGGGACCAATATGGTTTTTAATATTTTAAGATGCTAATGCTCTTTGTATGATTTAATTTCCAAGCCTTCCATGCATATGCTTATATTTGGATAAATCACGATTCACGCAAGTAACAAAACGAATAACGGTATCACCAAAAATTATGAAATTTTAAATATTGCCTTAAAATATAAAAACGTGGCTATTTTCAAAATACTACAACGTTTGGTATCCCGGTTCACTCCCGGCGATGATTCTCAGATAAATAGCAGGAAAACTTCCCAGTTAAACGTAAAAGTTAAACGAAAATTTTAAATTCAAATTAGCGACCGGTAACGGCTAAAATATTGAACGGAAATTTTCGGGGTGTCACAACCTACATCACGGATTTTGTGGTATTGGAAGACATAGGAGAATATATTTAGATAAATAAAGCTGAAGTTGTAATGGGTAAACCCTTTAGGAAAATAACTAAACTCGAATATGATTACGCTAAAGGATTAATGTCTTTCAATAGGATTTTTGATAATTACACATTCCAAATGCCACGCACCATATCTAGGTTTAAACGTTAGGGGCATGTATCATGGAGTAAGATCCCACCCATCCTTGTGCTAAGTCAAAGAGATCTAACTAAGGGGTTCAAGAATGCATACGAAAAGAACAAATTTATGTACCTTTTTTATAACAAAACTCAAAAAGGTGGTAAAAGAATAAACAATGCACCTTGAGACGTAAAAGTCCCAAGGGCGCAGTGGTTAGTGGTGTGTTGTGTTGTGTGTTATAAAGGTTGAAACTAGGTTGAGGTCAGGGTTCGAAGACTTTGCTCACCTTGAACTTCCTGGGTTTCCCTTTTTTCAACACAACTTTTTCAACAAGTTAAGAAATAGCTCAACAATTTCCAAGCAATGTTTTTACAAAAGCTACTTTATCTGAAAATCACTAAATAAGCTAGAAATTGAACTTAAACTATGACAAAAACACTTAAACACTGTTTAAACTTTTTCTTTTTCAAAGCTTAAACGACTAACGAGCTGAAATAAGCTAAGGACTTAATAAGCTATAAGCACCCTATAACTAATCTAACAATCTAAGTAACTAATAAGCAAAAAGATTAAGCAATAAGCTAAAAATTAAATTAAGCACTTATAATCAGGTAGGAAACCAAACAGACAGTCTAGCTATTTTTGAGCTTATTTTTTAGCATGAAAATAGAACCTTATGGAAAATTAGCTTATACCACCTTAAAGCTCAGCTTGTAAGCTACTCTAAACAACAAACCATAAGCATTTTGAAATCCAATTAAGCTAAGAAAAAGCACAATGAAAAAGCTACTTAGGCTATTTTTGATATTTTTGGTTTTTTTATGAAAAGCTAAAATAAGCTAGAACCTAACCTAAATAAGCTATGAACTACTAAATATGAACCTAATAAGCTAGTTAAGACAGAAACTAAACAAAAACTTATGGCAATAAGCTAAAAATCACGATTAAGCACTTTGATACAACTGTTAACCAAATAGTCCTTAAGGGTACTTTTGAGCTTATAATTCAATAAGCTAAAGGATCCTTATGGACTTTTGGCTTATTAACCTAAAAAGAGCACCTAAAATACTACTTAAAACAATAATTGAAAAACATTTTGAAATTTAAATGAACAATGAAAATTCTAAATGAAAATGAAGCTAGTCTCTACACCTTGAGTAGGGCTATCGAATGTTTTGATTTTTCAAAAGACAAATTACTAATTTTAAGCTTAAACATATTGAATATGACATAAGATCTACTTGTGTTCTAAAAATCAAATCCTATAACTATTTCTACCCTCTGAAATTTGAGATTGAAAAGTGTTGTTTGTCTATTTTCCTTATCTAATGTAGTTTGCACAAAATATGAACCAAATCCAAATTCAACAAGTGCAGGCTTAAGGCTTGGACTCTACTTCTTTAAAACACTAATAAGAGAACAAATTATGCAATGAAAACAACTAGAAACCTATTGGGCTTAAAATGATTATGCTACTTGATCTGTGCTAACAGAACTTAACCACTAGAGCTAAACCAAATATCTAACATGATAAACTATATTCAAAACTTCAAATCCTAACCTTACACAAAAAACCTCTATTAATATTTTGAGCATTACAAAATAGAGGACTATAGCCTTTGAACAAGCACTAACTAAAGTTAGTGATGTCTAAATCCAAACACCCCTTTACAATAATATTTCAAAACCATATTATGCTTATGAAACTTAAAAATTTAGCTCCAATAGAAAATACCAAATGAGGAGTTAGCCTTAAAACTGACATGATGAACAATTATCAATAAGCAAATAAGCAGAGACAGTAAGCAACTAAGCTATGCTAATATTTTTGGTTTTTAACTGTTTTAAAACAAATAAGTGCAAACTAAGATCTTAAACTAACAAGCAAACATATTGAGCATCTAACACTATAATAAACTACCATCAAATAAGCAAATCTAACAACAGAAATAAAGCTATTATTTAAACAGTAAGCTAAACATTCAATTTTAAGCTACACAGCAACACGAGAGGACTTACAATTTCCTTTGCCACAAAACCAAGGCATATAAATGCCTCTTTTGATCTGACAACAAGCTCCAGCTTATCCTAGGATAAATGGGTGTGGTTTTTGAAGCCTTCCATTACTGGCTCTCACTTCTCAATTAGAAGCTGAGGTGATTGATAAGGTGGAATGATGTGTCCAATAAGCTCATTAAGTCTGAAGACTTAATGAGAAAGCGGCTAGCATTAGGGTAGGGTAAATAACAGTCTTATTTAAGAAGCTTAAAAGAACATTGAGGAGCTTATAAATCCATATTGAGCTTTTAAAGATCAACCTGAATCCACACCAAGATTAAAAGCAACTTCCAAATTTTTAATTAATGAACAAGTAGGAATATAGCAGAATTAAGCACTAATAAGCAAAAACAGAAAAATAAGCATAAAATTGAAAATGAAAGACATACCAGGTCCTTTGCTCAAAACAAGGACTAAATGCTCTTAGAGCTTATTCTACAAGCTCTAGCTCATTTATATGAGCTGGTAAAAGTCCAATAAGCCCTTCCCTTTCTGGCTTATCTTCCAAGTGGCTTATTCAAGTATTTTGAGGTAGATTTTGAGTGAACTGCCTATTTAGTTTAGCTTTGAACAAGCTAAACTGAATATGAACTAGCTTAACAGGTATTTAAGAGCTTATTTAGCTTATTAGGTTATATCCAAACACATCTTAAAACATTTGTATAAAAGTAAAACAAGAATTTAAAGACACAATTTAAATAAAACTAATACTTTTATTAATAATCAAACGTTTACAAGCTTTAAAAGAAGAAATACATTAAAAACGAGACAATAAGCTAAAAGTTACAATAATAAGCTACTAAAAACTAAATTAAGCTAGATGATAAAAACTGTGTGAAGGAGAGCTCTATTTATAGCCATGAGTAGAAGGATCTAGAGCCTGAGGAGCGTTCCAAGCCTTCAATCTCGTCCCTTCAATCCAAACCGCCTCTTATCCGTTCATCCTTAGCCCTTGGATCATGTGCCATGTCTCACAGCCAATGAGGGAGTGTGGGATTGCCAGCGTGGCTAAATTGGGTGTCAGAGGTGTCCAATCAACCTTCTAGAAGTAGGGGGCGTGTGGGTGAATGGGATTTTACCTTGTGTGTTGCTGTGTGAAAATGGGAGGGAAGAAAGGGGACGGTGAATAGTGTTTTTGACTGTGTTTGACCCTGTGTGTTATAAACATACTTTGACTAGGAGTGGGAGTTGACTTGGGCCTGGACTTGTTTTATCATTGGGCCAGGAAAAGGGTTTTGGATTTATGGATTGATAAAAGGCTTTTGATTTTAGGCTTATAAGCTAATGGGCTGACCCGACCCAATAAAATGGGAACGGGTTGGCCCATTAAGGATGTATACGACTTCGGCCTCGATTTCTCGCGCTCTTTCTATTCTCATGCTCGGTTTTGTCCGTTTTGCTTTACATTTGTCCTTTTGTGATATATTCGTTACATGCAAGACACAATTAACAAAACACATATATACAATGCATTTTTCATGTATTTTTGGTTCATTATTGGTCTTTTTAGCTTTAAATTAAGAAATAAAAGATATGTGTTTAAGCACATATCAAAATCCCCCATACTAAACTATTGCCGTGTCCTCACGCAATGTCATAAACACACACTTAGAAAACTAAAAATTTCAACCCCCGTTTTACCATTTTTATAAATATACAAACAATTTTTTTTATATCATAACTTTAAGGATCACGGAACAAGAAATACTAAAAGGATAAATTCATCGTCCTCGATTTTTCACCCGCCCCAAACCAAGCTTAAAAACGAAATCATTGTTAAATACAAGTTAAGATGCTAACACTACTCATAAATGCTATGTGTGTATGCATAGCTACTTTCCGCTCCCTTATTCCTAAATCCTCTAAGGGTTTTATTATTATTATTTGTGACAAATAAATTAAATTCTTATTCATATAAAGTAAATCCGGTTTAGACCATAATTAGTTTGAAATCCTTTCCTAAAGAGATGATATGGTAAGAATAAGGTCCACATTAAGGTTCTAACTTCGCATGATTTAGGGGTTATCCTTTTTATTTCATTCGAAACAACTCAACTACGAGTCCAGAGACGGAGGCTTTATTTAGATAACCCTGGAGTCAAAATTTGGCTTTATTCTTATTATTATTATAGCAACATTATTAAACCTCGGTCCTTTAAACAACTGCCACATCGGTATGCGAGCCGACCATGGTCCAGGAGTCTTATTTCGACCTTGGTGATTTCCTCGACCTTTTTGAAGGCTACAACATCGGCAACGAACCGACCAGATGCAACAAACTTTTATCAGTCTCGGATTATTATTACTATGTGCCTTATTTAGAAGACTGCCACATCGGCAGCGAACCGACCAGAGACAGTAAACTTTTATCAGCCCACAGTTCTTATTATTATTATTACCTCCACCCTTTAAACGACTGTCACATCGGTATGCGAGCCGACCATGATCCAGAAGTCTTATTTCGGCTTCGGTTTATTACATAATTATTATTATTATAGCCAAATTTCAAGTCCTGTGGTCTTTTAACAACTGCCACATCGGTATGCGAGCCGACCATGGTCCAGGAGTCTATTTCCCCACAACACTGACAAAACCTCGATGTGTACCTTACTTTCACCAGAAGGAATCTCTACGAAGTGATCTAAACTAAGAATCGCAAAAACCAAAGAAACTTTATTTATTCAACAATTATATAACGTTTATTAAGCTGATGGGAGCAAAAAGCCACAATTAACCTTTATGAGCCTTAAAGAAATCCAACTATTCTATGTTTAGCATCAAAACTTATACTCTACTCTATCATCTCTTGTTCTTCACAATTTAAAATTTCTAATAAAGAAACTCGTGAATACTTAGCCTAGCGAATTAAGATCGGCACTTTAACAAGTCACATAGACTGGCAACAATCTTAATTCTAATAAATCGATCTTCGCATATTTAAAATCAATTATGGGAACTTGAAAAGTCTTGACTTTTTTAAGCTAGACTTGCGTTTTATAGCTCCTTGTATAAAAGATTAGCAAAATTTAATCTATATACGTTAAGGAGAGAAGTTAAGATATAAAACCGGTTGGGTCAAAATTTACTTTTCGTTCTCACCAACGGAAAGCCTACATTCGTGTCAAACACTTATTATTTTTATCAACTATTTTCAATTTTCCATTACACACATTTTATATATATATATATATATATGAACAATAAACTAGATATTAAGACTTAAAAATTTAAAATTTTTGCAGGAAAACGGGGTACGTGAGAACAACGGTAAGCACGGGTCTTCACGATCTTAAGGAATCCTGCAAAAACGGCACCACACACCATAGAAGAAGCACGCCCCCACACTTGGGCTTATAAAGTCACACATCTTATTTAATAAGTTATAGAAAGTAAGAAAAGACACGGATTGCCTCCCGGAAGCGCTTGTTTTGTGCGAGTCGGGTCCCCCCTAGCTTGACTTATCATCGATATATTAGGGGACGAAACATGTGGTAAGAGCCCAAATCTCAATGGACTTTTATTCAAGATGTTTAGTAAACATGACGCACCATAAAAGTTCCACTCGATGCAGTACCCGGTCAAGGACTAAAAACTGAATGTCGGGGTCAAAAATGATGTCTTCACTCCCAAAGGAGAGAAGAAAAGGAGATTCCACCGGATAGGTGAAATAAGGAAGAAAATTTCAGATAACATATGTGAGAGAAAGATAATAGCGATCCTCAAAGGGTAATTTCACATATGTTTGAGAAAAAATTATCTCCCAAATCCCGGGGTCCAAAACTTTGTCCTCAGTCATCAAATCATTAATTGGAGCATCGTACAAAATCTTCTTCCATTCATTCTCTTTAGATTCCAAATCAAATAAATCATCATTCTCTTCTAGAGGCGGTTCATCGGTGAACCCCTCAAGAATGGAAACAACACTTATCTTAGGAGTAGACGGATCATGGTGAAGTAGAAGCTCAATCTCATCAACGTCGCCACCTGGGTCGAAACATTCATCCTCATTAAGCTTGGAAAGAGGTGTGACTAGCAAATCTGGCTCATCAAGTTTAGAAACATAGGAGTCCTCACTCTCGATGTCCTCTAATACCTCATTAAAAAG
This sequence comes from Tanacetum coccineum, assembly GCA_026074375.1. Classification (NCBI taxonomy): domain Eukaryota; kingdom Viridiplantae; phylum Streptophyta; class Magnoliopsida; order Asterales; family Asteraceae; genus Tanacetum; species Tanacetum coccineum. Next base: position 23,423 of record BQNB010046213.1, on the reverse strand, counting down.
AGGATTTACGTCACTAGAGATGTACTCATCATCAAATTCAAAAAGAGGGTTCGAATAAATTTTAAAATTTTCCTCCTGAACGTCCTCCTCATGAAGTGACTCGTCATCACTAGAGGTAAAATCATCATTAGCATCGAAGAGAGGATTTGAGAAAGTCACGGAATTATCACAAAAATTCAAATCACACTCACTATCACTCTCGGAAGTATCCTCGAACTCACTTGGGATTGGGACAAGGTCCTCAACACTAGACTTTATGAATTCGTCTGGCTCCTTTTCAGGAATAGTGCTAAGATTCTCATCCCCCACGATGAGAGAGTCCTCGGGCTCCATAGTCGGTAAGACGGGTGTGATTGCAATAGACGGAGGAATTTGAGAAGTAATTTCATTTAAAGGAATAGTACTCTCCTCGTCATCATCGTCATCATTGTAAATAAAATTGAAACGTCGCGAAGGCTCGGGAGTATGAGTATTAACATTAGCTGCCTGCTCTTATTGATTTAACTTTTCACAAACGGCTTATAAAGCTTTATGAAGTAGCAATTCTCGGACACTCATTTCTTTAGGAGGTTAATGATCGATGGATGTCTGTGGGGGTTGGTCAAAATCGGAAGAGTTAGAATTATAGCAAAGATTAGACTTAAGTATTTTGATTCCTTGGTGACACTGAAAAATTCTCATGGGGGGGGGAAAAAAACACCCACAGTTTACACAACAAAGATATTGTTGTGGAAATACTCGGTGAATTTTGTGGATAATAATTATCACCAAAGTTTTGATTGTAGCACGGTTCCTGATCATACAAAACGCTAGTACCCGTGGTGGACAATCATAACCATAGTGAGAATCGTTCCCACATAACTCACACGAGTATGTCTGGGGCTGTGGAGGTGGGTAAGAAAAATCGGGTGTTTCATCATAAGAAATGGGATCAGGGTTACGGACAAACTCGTCTCCGAAACTCACATTGGTACAACGCCGACAATTTTCACCGTTAAACGGACCTCCACACCACGAGCATCTCAAAAACCAAGACATGTTGATAAAGAATTAAACGATAAAGAGGGTAAAGAAGAAAAGAATTAAACGAAATAAGAGGATAAAGGAGAATATTTTTAGATTTTTATAAAGATAATGATAATAAAATATTTTTGGTATTTTTTAATATTTATAAAAAGAAAAGGAAAAAAAAATTAGATTTTTTATATTTTTAATAAGTACGAAAATAAACTTTCCGAAGAAAGGATCTTCAAGGCATCAACTTCGAAACAACACGTTAGAAATCGTACATCTCTCCCCGGCAGCGCGCCAAAAAACTGATTCGTCCCAAAAAGACTAGTCGAGTAAATAATATAGTAATCAGTCGGTAAAAATCTTCTTTTGGAATTGTAATAGGTGATCCTACGGATGTCGTATCCGACGAGGATGAATTTGAAATCATGAAAGTGTCTTGTTTGATCCTGAATATCAAATATTTTTGCTTTTGGTTTTAAACTAATTTTAAGCACTAAAAATTACCAATCGTAAAATTACCATATTAAAATATAAATTAAAGCTAAATGATCTAAAAGATATTTAAGAGACGATAATGCTTGCTAAGTGACGTGAAAAGTCCATCAAGGGTGAATCCATCAAGTGTGAATTAAGGTTTTACTTAACGAATTAATTTTATTAATAGGATAATTATCTCCACGTTGGCTTATATGACAAATCTCTTAAAAGTTACTAATTAACTAGATGTGTAGTTGACTATTTTTCGGGAATTTTGCCCTAAAACATTCAAACTTACAGATCTAAATAATCAATGATTATTAACTAAAAAAGGCCTTTTTACAATCCACATTTAATTTCCAATTTACAATATCACTTAACAAGCACTAATTAAATTACTCACTACGTTTAATGCTAAAAATAAGCAAAGCAAAAATATTTGTATACTAAATCTAAATAATTAATGAAAAAGGTAGGAAAATAGAACCGAATTGAAGACTGCAAATTAAACGGTAATACCACCGAGTATTTAGCTAAGCTAATAATAAAATTCGGTCTAGACTAATAAACCTTAAGTCCACGCCTCTTGAGTTGACCGGGTTCCAAAAGCACAAAATACACTACAAATGTTATCCGTACAACAATTTATCCAAATCTATTTCTTATAACTCGAGTGGGCCAACTTACTAATTCTACTCTATTGAAGCTAATGGAGGCAAGGCCCGAACCATTTTACAATCTACACATCAAACAAATTTGAACAATTGTGAAACTTTTACCACACTCGAAACTAAACAAAAACGTTTTCTACAAGGATGAAACAAAGACTTAAGTAATAAGCTATAAGCTCTCAAAATTAAAGGTGTCCAGTTCTATTTGAATAAGCCGAGTGCATAAGCAAGCTCGTTGCAACCTTTATAATTTATTGAATGAAGAAAGAACAAAATAGATATGAACTAAATGATATGAGCTCTTTCGAAAACATAGGAGTCAAAAGCTTAATACAATAAGCTGAGCCAAAAGGTAAACCATGGTTGCTCCTTATTTAAAAGTTCGCAAAATAGCAATGAACAAAATTAAGAAAAAAACTATTAAGCAAAGAGGGAAACAAACAAAAAAATAACGAAATAAGCCATGGCTTATTTGATTTTTTTATGAGCTTAGATCCAAACGAATAAGCTATAGAATAGCTTATTCGAACAGAAAATAAGCTAAGGAAGGAAAAATCTCAAAGCAACTTATACGAAAATAAGCTACTCGAAAAAACTTGAAAAGAAAAGAAGAATAAGCCAGATTCATTAAGCTAAACAAACATCATCTTCCTTTCATTAATAAATAAGCTCAAAATAACAACAAGTTGTTTTAATATAATCTCTAAATAAGACTGGTACATAGCTAATTAAGCTGAGAATAAGAGAAGGAAAAACTAGAAAAAAAATATAAAACTAACATTTTGTAAAAACTAAAATTTTTACAAGAAAAAAAAAAATCTGTTTCATGCGTTGCATTCACGCCCTTTTTACAACCCCATCCAACCGCCTCAATGATAAGGCTAATCATTATTGCCTCAGGATCGAACCAAGGTGCCAGTACATTAATTTCCGATCCACCACTGTTCATGCGACACGTGTCATTCAGGATTTCTACGTGGAATTTGACAGCCTAAAACTGCTGCAGATGATACCCGTGCTCATGCTTGTACCCAATTTATTCTTGAATCAACGATGATTTATTGGTGGCATAGTAAAGTTTTTGAAATTAATTGTAAAGGAATCTATGAATTATTTCTTAGGTAGGGTTGTGATGATTGTTTTTATTCGTTGAATTTGCAATTGTGAATTGATCCTTTGTTTGATACTGATAATATGATGGTAAGGGGATAGATATCTGCTATTCAGAAACAAATAAATGTTTCAACAGATTTTTATTTTCTATTCAGAATCGATAGATTCAACAGACAATGAGTGATTGCGAGATGCTAATCAGACTCAAGAGAGATTAACTCAAAAACGCACACTTTTATTACCGAGGCAAGGCCTCTATTTATATTACAATAAAGTATATGTTATAGTGGCATCTACTGCAATGTCCCTAACTGGATTACTGACACGGGTCACTCTATTATTATTTATTTATGTCATTGCTTACACTAAACACTACCTAACACACTATGGCCAACGTGGCCTACCAGACCTTACATTATTTTTTTACCAATATGCTTAAAATACAAACACCCCTTTCCACGCTAAAAAGGTAACGCTACTGATTAAAAACGCGTGTAATCAATAATTCTTGTGTCTTGAACTTTCTTCTTTTTGTCTTCGTTTATCTTTGTTTTTTATTCCTGTTTAGCCTTCCGTCATTGGTATGTTGACTCCTTTGGAACAGTATTCACAATGGTGTCATGGAGTTCTTGATAGATATCCGCATAGCAACTGCTTGAGGTCATCTGGTAATGGTGCTAATAGTCCTGAGAAAGTTTCAAACTGGTCTTCGAAATCTGCTAATGCCTTCATTTGAACTTCATTGATTTTTTCTTGGAAATGTGAATAGATTAGGAACTTATTTGAATAGTAATTGATTCTGAATTTTTCCGTTCGTCCTGGTCCTAATCCTATCTTTGATGATCCTGTATATACTCTGAAAAGAGATAATGCTAGATCATCAAGTGTTGGTGTTGTGGGTTACATGTTGACGTCCTTCGATGGACAATCTTGGTTGCTTAATCTAGGTTGTGCTTTGTTTTTTATGGATTGATGGTACTACGAGCTTTCTTTCTCTGTTGAATATTGGGAAGCTTGAATGCATCTTCAGATACAATTCTCGTCCTTTTGAAAAGTGATCATTGTAAACTTTGATGGTGTTTTATACTTTTGGTAGAAATTCCTGTAATTCTCTAGGATTGCTGTACTGGCAATATAATGAATCTATTAGTCCATGAATGAAATAATCATAGACATCTCTTGGTGAGGATTTGGAAAACAATATGCTTTTGGTCGGTTCTCTTTTTTTGGTAGCAAAATATTGTTTTATCGTGTGTTACATCGTTATAACTGATAAGACTATCCCATAGCCTTTGAAAATTTTCAACTGATGGTCTTCTCATTTCTTCTCTTTCGCTTGTAGTGGGGACATTCTTCATTCTGTTGATTTCGCCATTTATTTTGTCTTTCTGCTTGCAAATGTTTATTTAGAGAGACAAAAACTGTGCAACTTTTAGACTTCTTCTGTTGTGATTGTCTTGTATGATGGGCTTTTTCTGCTGCTTCCTTTATGAGGTAGCTTTTGTGTGAGACACTTTTTCCAATTATGTGAGTACTGGCGATTGCCCGGTCATTGTAGATACCTCTGAATGGTCCGTTAAGATGAGTACATTTTTCTTTCATGACATTGAATTATGAAGTATTTTTTAAATGTCTTCTTCTCTTTTCTTAAACTATTTTTATCAGGTGATGGTGAGGTGACTGTTGAGTTTTTGAGGTGATGTTACGGGTTCTGTTTATCCTAATCCTTGATCGATTCCTTAGGTTGTCTAAGGTTAAATTACCTTATATAAATCCAAAATAACTTGTTGTAGAAACTTTGTATGTATACTAAAGTATATGCGGAATCTACACCTTAATACCTAGAAGTATTATGAATAAAACAGAATTGTGGGGGGGGGGAATAAATCAAAAAAGATATACCATATGCTCCAATAATTATTAGGTTAATTAATTCGAGTACGATTCACTAGTTAATGGGTTTACAACCTTGAAGCTTTTCTAGATCGAACTTGACAATTGTATGCCATAAACTTATATCTCAACTAATGTCCTAGGACCTCCTTTTATAGACTAAGGGAGTCTAGTTAAGCTTACAATTTACATTACAAGATATCATAATCTTTTCTAAACATATAGTAATCTCTTAAATAATACATTATTTATATTATTGTACAAAAAATATACTCATATACTTATTCCTTCACATGTATTCTTGTTCTCCAAAAACAATCTTTATCTTCTTTAACCGTCTTTATTCTTCTTGACACAGTAGTAAGTATTCTACGCAGTTGTATTTTGCAGCAATAAAACTTTTGTAACACGCAGTACTAATAAACCTAAGCTAGTTGTCACATTAGTACTAGCAGTACTAATATATACTCACAGTAGTAACATGTACTAGCAGTCTTAACATTACTACTAGCAGACTAACTACTTAGCTTCTATTTTCAGACTATTCACACTCTGAGACAGTATTACATTCAATATACTAAGTAGTATCTTTATACTAAACAGTACTAAATTATTACTACAGCAGAAACTTGACATTGGTAGCTTGATACTACCTAGTACTAAAACTATTTAGCATTAATTTCAATTTTTGTACCTGAGGAGTAGTTAACTTAAGAATCCTTGAAGTCTTTTAAGTCCCAACAATCCTCCCCTAAACTTGATGTTCATCTTCTGAATCTTTAAGTTTCTTTGTTAAAAGTCTTCATCACTATCAGGAAGATGCATTCAAACCTTTTATTGACCCTTTTGCTGCTTTACCATAAGCTTGAGCAGTTGATAGCACATCTCATTCCAATAATCAGTTTGAAGTTTCTTGTTTAGCATATTTGTGATTGTTATTGGTGTGAGGGGATATCTCTTTTCAACTAACATAAAGATGTGCACATTTCCAAACCTTACAAAGTGCACTCCACATGAATCATACAACTTCCAAATAGTCACTGTATATCCTTGTAGATTTCTCCATACATCACTCTTTATGTCTGGTTCAAACATGACTTTTAAATCTCCCCACAACACTCTTTCATGTTCATCTTCAGGCCTTGTATCACCATGCTTTGTTTTGACCAATTTCCAAAGAGTCTCCAAGTCTTCTCTGTCAATATCCTGAAGCATCCTAATCATTAAAGAATATCTCTTGGAACTTCCATCTGCTCTTATCAATTGATAATGTACCAATATTCCTTGTTTAAGAAGCTTGTATTCAACAATCACTGGTGGTTTGGTAGCAAGTGGTATAGCATCAATTGCTATATCATCATCTTTTACTATCACCAAATGCTTTTTTAGCTCAGCTTCATCATCTACTTCAACTTCTTCATGCTCATCAGTCTCTTTATCATCTTCCATTCTTTGTCTCTTTGAAGATTCTTGTTGTTGCTCTTTCCCTGCTCTTTTCTTACCAAGTATCTTCTTTCTGCTGCCTTTAGCTTTCTCCTCACTACTTTCTGCCTTCTTTGACTTATCAGATTCCAGTTCATCCTCTGTACCTTTAGAACTTTCTTCTGTTTCCTTTTTGCTTTTAACTACCTCAGAATCCATAGGAATAAAAGTATTTACTCTCCTCATTTCATTATCAAACAACTTCTGGATCTCTTCATAGCTCTTGCTCTTCAACTGATTATGTTTGTATCCACCTATGTTTTTAAGATAGGTAGACATTAGATTCCTCTTTTGTGCTTTAGTTGGTGGCTTTCTTCTTTTCTCTTCAGCTCTAAGCATTGCAAAGTGTTTCTTTCTTTTGTTCATAAGCTCTACAAACAGTCTTGATCTTTCTTCAATAGTTATCTCTCCTTGTTCTTCTGTTTGTAGCCTCTGAGCTAACTCAAAATCTGCCTCCATCATAGCTTGTGTATTATCCCATGACTCAATCAAAGCTATGTTGGCTTCTTCTTCCTGTTTCCTTGCAAGCCTTTCTTCTTCATAAGTTCAAGGCTCAAATGAGCTTGAGATTTCTTGCCAAATCTTCATCAAGAGCAACTTGATATTTTCTTTTCAGACGGAACTTAGGATTACAATCATTGAATGCTTTGCCTTTATCTTTACTCATGTAGGTGTTAGATTCTTTGTTGGAGTTCTGAATTCACTTGGCTCCTGTACTACAACCCCTCTAGCCTTGGGTCTTGTAGTTGTTGTTGTTGTAGCAGCAGTAGTAACAACTTTAGGTTTAGCTTCTTTGATTTGAATAAGTGTCTGAGCCAAAGTTATTTCTTCAATAGTTGTAGGAGCAGCACTATCTTCAACACTAGTATTTACCTCTCTTTCCTTTGCACTCTGCTCTTGATTCTCATCAACTGGCATATCCACATTTACCTTATCACCATGAAGATCATTTATATCAAACATTTCTTCATTATCTGACCTCCCCTGGGTATCATCAACTAAAGAAACTTCAGCATCCTTATCAATGTCATCAATGCTCCTCCCCTGTTTGGATGCATCTTCATGATTACCCAAACTCTCCTTATCTTCAGAGGATTCAACTCTACTAGACATACCAACTTTCTTTAGTCTTTTTAATCCTGTAGTTCTTGATTTCTTTTTCCTTTCCAACTTCTGGACACTCTTCTTTAAATCAGCAATCTCCTTTGCTTGAGCATCCCTTGCCTTCTCTAAATTAAGAACATGTTTTTGTAAATTAGTACACAAAAGCATCAATTCAGATAGTTGCATGCTATCCTCACCACTGAGAGGTGGATCATTGGAAGGTGTATGAACACTGTCATCTTGTTGTGTCTCCTCTTGAGTAATTGTAGTGTCCTTCCTCTGTTTCCTCTTGGACTGTTTCTTTTGAGATCTAGAGGATGATGGTTGAGAAATAATAGGTGTTTGTTGAGAATCAATAAGAATGTCTGAATCTACACCCTCTTCTTGAGTAGGTTGAACCATCATTGTTTTAAAAACAAAGTCGTTATCTCTCTAAGAATTATTCATTTCCTTATTCCTCATATTGGCAAAGAATTTTCTTTGTGTGTAAAGGTTAACATAAATCTTCTTTTGATGTGACATATCACCAAGCTACTTGATTAATGGTATTTTGTAGAAATCGTTGGTACATTTGAAATTTAACCCCTCCATCTAAGTGTTTCACCAATAGCATTCAAAAATGTACTTAGACAGACTTAAATTTTTGGTTTGTAGACTGCATATGAAATTAAAGAAAGCCATGTAATACGGAATTCGTTTCCATGCAGTGGATTTGGCTCTTAGGATTAGGTAATGTTTTGAATTAAGAAATTCCATTGCAGGAGGAAAATAAAGCTTATAAAATGTAAAGCTTTTGAGAAGTTTTTCATACCCCTTCCGTGCAGTTCGTCAAAAAGTTGTAGCAGTTGGTAAACAATCAGTACCTTCTGCATCTTCTAAGTGAAGATCTACTTCTATCTGTCTCCTGATGATCACCTTCTTCTTATCAATTAGGGCTTGTATCTGACATTCACCATTAACCGTTTTTGTCTTTGCGGTTACCTAGAACTGTTGAATGCAAGACGTATAGATAGTAAGATTAACAGTCAATGCATAACGAATCTGATTATCATTCAGAAAATTAATAATCTCATGAAATCCATCACTTTTAGCGGGGTTTTCTAAGAATGTGACCATGTTGTGAGTATCAACAAAAGTTAGGGTTGACATTGTGTTGTGTTTTGATGATCAAAGATGAAATTGAGTTAGGGTTTATGGTTAGAGAGTGTTTGAATGATGGAAATCGAATAAAGAATCGAATGAAACCCTAATCGAAGATATTTATAGAATCGCCCTTAAACAAGCATTAACTATAACTGGAAGCACTAAAATTAGGACTAGCAGCATTAACTTAAAAACTGCACAGCACAAAGTTATGTCCTAACTGTAGTAAGTAAACATAATCTAATTCTAAACAACAATTAAGTTTTAAGTTACCAGCATAACTTAATTTCTTTCCAAAAAAGGACTTCTATCATTAAATGAGTTCCTATCAACAGGCTCTCTTTCTGTTTTTATGCTCACAATATCTCTTAATTCTTTTAGCTCACATAATCACTCATTTTTGCTTTTATTCACACATTTCTCTTTCTATTTTATGCTCATAAATCTCTGAGTTTCTTTGGCTCACCAATCTACTCTTTCATTTATTTATGCAACATATTTGATAGTTTTATACAAAGTCCCATTAATTCCAATAGTTTCATATTGTCCTCCCTACTTCTAAGTATGTAACCTCTTGAGAGAGGTGGATCATTAGACTGTTTAGATGTAGTCTCAAACCTAGTTTGAGCATCCACATCCCCCAATATGGTATCTTGGCACCTGGGACCACTACCTGAACCAATTCCCTAAGGACTTGATCCATTAAGTGTTGCCATGGATTGGGTCTTATTTGATGTTACCACTGTCCTGCTCTGCTTCTAAGCTAGAAGCAGTAGTGGCAGCCCTTTCCATTCTGTCACCCAACTCCTTATGGACAGCCTCATCACCAACCTTTACAGGGGGACCACTAGACTGAGGTATCTTGGTGTCCCGACCTCTTTTGACATGCCTAGATGTTTTTGATTCTTTTTAACACACTTTTGATATAACATATCCTTCCATCCATGCTTGAATGTATAAATAAGTAGCCTCCCCTCAAACAATGCTTCAAGGGGTAAGTATTTGCTCAACAGTTGTAACTTTGGCGCCCAACAGTACTAACTTTTGCCTGGCAGTAGTAATTTTCTGCCTAGCAGTAGTAAGAGATATATAACAGTATTAACTCTGTCTTCAATAATTATACAACAACATGCCTCTATTCATCACAAGCACACTAGAAAAGACTAGATAGACATGTGAGAATTCATGAGGATCCATATTTATGCATAACCCATGAATAAAAGTTAAAAACTGTTATCCAAAACATTAACTTTCCCTCAACCAATTCTTCAGAGGTGAAGCATTCAACATCAGGTATTCAATATGCTTAACCTGCAGGTGTTAGTCCATAGCCAAAAATACACAATCCAAAGTATTTTCTTCTTGACAGCATTAAGTATGACTAACAATTTTAACAAGCAGTTTTAAGTATAACTAGCAGTACTAATTGACAAGACTAACAGTACTAATCCTTTACAAAACTTTTACAAAGACATAAAGAGATGTAGACATTTAAGGATTAAGCATTCCAATACTTGAGACCAAGTACTGAAACCTTCCAGCATCAAAACCTTTTGTAAGAAGATCTGCAACATTATGATCAATATGAATTTTAACCATTTGAATTAACTTTTTAGCATTGCAATCTCTTATAAAATGATGTCTAATCTCTATATGTTTTGTTTTAGAATGTTGAACAGGATTTTCAATAATGCAAATAGTACTGTTATTGTCAATATTAATGACAATATGCATGAAATTATACCCATAATCCAGTAATTGGTTTTGAATCCAGAGTACTTGTCCACATAAACTAGTAGTAGCCACATATTTAGCTTTAGTTGTAGAGGTGGCAACCATAGTTTGCTTCTTGCACTGCTAAGATATCAACCTGTTTCTTAAAAACTGACAACCTCCAGTAGTCGACTTCCTATC
>BQNB010046213.1:0-12566 GCA_026074375.1 Tanacetum coccineum | reverse complement strand
ACTAGTTGCATGGCCCGCCCAATGAGCGGGCTTGTTTTGTGAATATCGTTTCAAAAAAGTTAAGTGAATGTAAATCAATTATAAACATACCATTTGAATACATTAACAACTAAAATAAATAAATGTTCATCCGATATGAAAAAACTAAGAGGTACTAAAGTACCCACATTCAAATGTTGAAATAAAGATTATTTCTACACAACATTGGTTGTTGATTTTGTGTATTTGTCATCTCTGTCACAACAAAGAATTTTCAATCCGTTCCTGCTCTTTACTCTTACAATAATCGGGTTTTCTAAATTATTTATTCCTTTAAAAAAAACTAAGCCAACCTTATGGATTTAAGCTTATATTTAATATAAATGATGTTTTAATTATTACAAATCTTGAGCAGTGTATGAATCTATTAATTTTCTTTAGAAAAAGATGCTATAATTGGTTGCTGATAAAGATGAGATTCAAAGCCGTATGGAATATGAAACTAACAATAGAAACCTTTCCTTTGAAAGGGCTTTAGTAAATAGATTATCTAATTGGTATTCCGTCTTGACAAACTATATGGGCGGCGGAGCTTCATGTGATTTTATTTTTAGTTTTGTAATTTAAGTACTCACATAGTTAAATATAATAAGTTTTGGATAATTAACAGATTCATTTTTTATTTTTGGTTTTGTAATTTAAGTACTCACATAGTTAAATATAATAGGTTTTGGATAATTAACGAATTCATTTTGCACTAATATATTGTGAGACATAACATAATACATAAGAAAATGACAAAATTCATAACTTATACCAAATTAAGATATTTCTTGGTTTTTATTGTCCATAAACTTAAAATGATAAGGGTGCTAAGTGGTTGGTTTGAACAATACGTAAGAAACATTGAATGTTCATCGTTACTAAAGAAGTTGAGGTCAACCACATAATCACCCGTTATGTCATGTCCAGCTTCACATAGTTCTCTGATTAGTGCATATGCCTTTCTTATCTTAGACATCATTTTATTCCCGCTAATAATATAAATAGGCTGCTTCATTTTATCCCACCTTTTAGCCTTGCCTCATGTTTCAGTTGGATACCAAAAACACAATGCACTTATTGAAGATATCCTTATTGAGGATGTCTTTTGATTTGTAATCAACACTCTAGCGTTCTCGAATTCAACCAAAAGTTTCTCGGGGTCGGTCACAAATTGTGGGGAGATGCATCATCCTCTGTCAATCTGCAAATCCACATCACAAACCCATCAAGAAACATTAATTCCGTCAAATATAAAATATAGTCATTGGTCAAATATTTTTAAGTGGTACAAATCTCCATCATTCTTCAACATTGACGGCTGTCTCGAAAGAATACGATGACTCGATAGAAAAGACACCATCTGATCCAACCTTGTCGATAGCATCAGCAATCATGGTTCCAATAACATCACCGTTTTCAGCAGAGATTGAAGCAATGGCTTAAATAAGATAAAACAAATCCATTTAAAAGATGACAGAATTTATGTTGGATGAGATGCAAGGAGTGAAGATCTTGTTACCTCTAATATCATCACGACCTCTCACGGGTTTGGCTATCTTCTCAAGCTCCTCGATCAAACCAAGTAAAGTTTGATGATTTCACGTGCAAGAACCGATGCAATTGTATTACCATCACCAGCTAAGTCATTGGTTTTACTTGCAACCTGGCAAGTCAGTTAACCACTTAGTAAACCATTAAATAATTAGTATATTCAAATTAGAGCTAAATAAATAATGGGATAAGGTAATGATAATCTCATTAATTAGTTATAAAAGAGCTAGACTCAAACCTCTCTAATAAGAGCAGCACCGACATCTCCATAGCGTCAGGTAGTTCAATAGCTCTGGCTATTGTAACTCTGTCGTTAACCACCTTTGGTGAGCCATATTAGTCCAACACAATATTCCTCCCTAACACATTCAAAAACTTAATGAGCATTTTCCTTTGAAGTTAACATTAATGTGTGAAAGAAAGGATTGCAATAGCTTGATGATCGTCGTAACACTTTTGTTAAAACTAACCACAATTCATGTGAAAACGCTATCTTTAACAAAAGAAAGTATAGGACATAATGAAACTATAGTTCAAATCACGTAAGTGAAAATTAAACAGTTATTGTATGTTCTTATCACGGCAGGGCATAAGGTTGCAAGAGAGAGAACCAGAGCTCAAGCTTAGAATAAGAACCATACGCAGGCTCGAATTCTACTCGAATAGCCTAAAATATTAGTATTCTACATTTCTACCCTTAAATAACATAAGACCATTGTTTCGACTTATATAGCTGGTTTATGGCTTATTTGATTTTGGGCTTATGTTTCATAAGCTCATTTTTGTGGCTTATTTTGAAATTCTCCTGCTAATATAAGTTTATTATGACATAACAAACTTACATTAGCCGAAAAGTTTCAAAATAAGCCAAAAAAATGAGCTTATGAAACATAGGCCAAAAACCAAATAAGTCATAAGTCAACTATATAAGCCGAAACAAAAACTTTTTGGCTTATAAAAGTTTATTATCATATAATAAACTTATAAGCCGAAAAGTTTCAAAATAAGCCACAATAAGTGAGTTTATGAAACATAAGCCCAAAAACCAAATAAGCCATACGTGGGCTATATAAGCCGTAAATGTTCCACTCGCGTGTAGCTCTAATTCTTATCATATGTTAACAATATGATGATGTAATTGGTATCAATGAAACACATACTAATGTACTGTAATCATAATTAATTCAAGACAATTAGTTTAACATGAAAACCGATTAAAAGACCAAATTATTCAAGTTCTATTTGACATTATCATATCTTATCCATTTATTACAATATAACAATATTAAACCTAGTACTACCAATATGCACCTTTTGATACAAAAACAAATAAGAAATGAAGTTTTTTTTTCATTATGCCTAAATGTATCGAAAATCGAAAAGCTATAAATAAACAATCATATCAAAAAACTAAACCACAAACGAATTATATAAAAAAAAAAGTAAACTACCTCTAACCATGAAACTCAAGAATAAATGCGGGCATGTTTGGTACAAAAAATGGAGGCAAAGAAATAGAAATTGGCTCATTTCCCATGTTTGGTAGAGTAGAGAAATTAAAACGCGGAGATTTGTCATTTCTCGAGAATTAAAATTGCACTAGAGCCAATTCCATCACTTTTGGGATGGAAATTAAAGACAACACGGAGAATTCAAATTTGTGTCATAAAAAAAAAAAAAACCAATATGTGTGGGAAAAGTAAAAAAAAAATAAAAAAAAAAAAAAAAAAAATACAAAAAAAAACAAAAAAATAAAAAAAAAATAAAAAAAAAACAAAAAATAAAAAGAAAAAAAAAACGAAAGAAAAAAAAAAAAACGCCTTCCCCCCCCTCCCTCACACCCCCCCCACCCCCCAACCCATCCCCCCCCCCCCCCCACCCCCCGCCGCCACTCCCACCCCACCCCCTCCCCTCCCACCCCCCCCACCTCCCCTCCCCCCCCCCCCCAATCCCCCCACCCCCTACTCCCCCACACCCCCCCCCACCCCCCACCCCCCCTCCCACCCCCCCCCCCACCCGTCCCGCCGCCCCTCCCCCGCCCCGCTCCCCCCGCCCCGCCCCCCCCCCCCCCCCTCGACCCCACCCTGCCCCCTCCTCCCCCGTCCCCTCCCCCCCCCGCCTCGACCCCCCCTCCTCCCCAACCTCCTCCCCACCCCCCCCCGACGCCACTCCCGCCCCCCCTCCCCCCCCAATCACCCCCCGATCCACACCCCCCGCAGAGTCCCCCGCAACCCACCTCCCCCACCAACAACCCACCCGCCCCTCCACCCGCCCCCCCCCCAACCCCCTTCCTCCCCTCGCCCCCTGTGCCCACCCTCCCCCCCCCCCACATCGCCCCCCACCATCCCATCCCCCCTCTCCCACCCCCACGCCCCCCCCCCCCATACTCCCCCCCCCTCCCCAACATCCTCCCCCTCCCCCCCTCCCACCCCACGCCCCTCCCCCTCTTAGCCCCACCCGACCACCCCACCCTCCCCCCCTCCCCGCCACCCCCCCCCCACCCACCCCCCCACCCCAAACCACACCACCTCTCCCCTCCCCACCTCCCCCCCCCGCCCCCCCCCACCCACCCCCCCCGCCCACACAACCCCCCTCAGCCGCGTCCACCCCCCACCCCCCCCCTCCTCGCCCCCCCCAACCCACACCCCCCCCCCCCCCCCCCACTCCCACCTCCCAACCTCCCACCCCCCCCCCATACCCCCCCCCCCCCCCCTCCCCCCCCCACACCCCCCCTCCTCCCCCCCCACACGCCACCCCCCCCCCCCTCCCTACTACAACCCCCCTCACTCCTCCCCTCCCATCCCAACCCCCCACGCCGCGCACCCGCCTCCCCCCCCCCCCCCACACCCCCCCCCCCCCCACCCCCCCTCCCCCCCCACCTCACCTCCCCCATGCCCTCCCCCAGTCCAACTCTACACCCTACCCCACTCCTCCCCCCCTCCCCCCAAAAACCCCCACCCCGACCCACCCCCCCACACCCCACACCTCCCCCACCCCCTCCCCTCCGCCCCCCGCCCTCCCCTCCCCCCCCCCCCCCTCCCCCCCCACGCCCCCCACCCCCCGCCCGACACCTCGTCGCGCTCCCCCCCCCCCCCCCCCGCCCCCCCCCCCCCCCTGCCCCCCCCCCCCCCCCCCCCCCCCCCAACCCCCCCCCCCCCCTCCCAGCCCCCCCCAACCCCCCCCCCCCACCCCCCCCCCCCACTCCCCCCCCCCCTCTCCCCACCCCCCTCCCCACCCCCCCCCTCACCCCGCCCCCTCCCCACCCCCCCCCCCCCCCACCCCCCTCCCCACCCCTACCACCACCACCCCCCGCCCCCCCCACGCCCGACCCCCACCCACACCCTTCCCCTTCGCCCCCCCCCCCCCCTCCCCCCTCCCCGCCCCTCACCCCCCACTCCCTCCTCTCCCTCCCTGTGTCACTCCCCCACCCACCCCGCCCCACCCCCCACCCCCTCCGTCCCACGCCCCGACCAAACCCCCCCCCACCCCCCCCCGCCCGCCCCCGCCCCCCCCTCCCCCACCCCCACCCCCTCCCACGCCGCCTCCCCCCCGCCCCACCCCCCCACCGCCCCCCCCCCCCCCCCCCCGTCCCCACCCCCTCCCCCCCCCCCCCACACCCCCCTCCCCCAACTCCCCCCCCCCCCTTCCTACCGACACCACCCCCCGCCTTACACCCCACCACTCGACCTCCCCTCCCCCACCCCCCACCCCCCCCCCCCCCCACCCCCCCCCCCCCCACCCCCCCCCCCCCCATCCCCCCTCCACTCCGTCCCCCCCACTCCACCACTCACATCCCCCTACGCCCCCCACCCCCCCCTCCTGCCCCCGCCCCCCCCTCCCCCTCCACCAACCTGACATCCTCCGCCTACCCACCCCCCCCCTACCCCCTAGAATGATCGCCCTCCCACCCCCCCCCCACGCCCCACGCCCCCCCCCACCCCCCCAGCCCCCCCCCCTCCCCACGCCCCCTCGCCCCCCCCAACCCCCCCCCCCCCCCCCCCCCCCCCCCCACCCCACCCCCCCCCTCCACCTCGTCCCCCCCTCCCCTCCCCCAATAAGACTCTCCCCATCTCCCCCTTCATCCCCCCTTGCCCCCTCCCTACCCCAACCCCACAACCCCTCCCCCCCCCCCCGCCCTCCCCCCACCACCCCCCCCCCCCCCCCCCCCCCCACGCCCTCAATCTCCTCCCCCCCACCCTCTCCCCCCACCCCCCCACCCCACCCCCCCGACGGCCCCACCGCCCCTCCCCAGCTCCACCCCCCCCCCCTCCCCTACCCCCCCACCCCCCCTCCCCCCCCCTCCACCAGCCCCCCCTCCCCCCCATCCAACCCCCCCCCCCCCCTCCCCCCCAACCATCCCCCACCAAAGCCCCCGCCCCCCCCCCCCGTCCCCCCACCCCCCCCCCGCCCCCCCCCTCCAAGCCCCCTGCCCTGCCCCCCCCCGCCAGACCTCCCCCCCCCCCGCAAACTCACCCCACCTCCCCACCCACCGCACCTACCCCGCCTACCCCCCCGCCCCCAACTCTCCCCTCCCCCCCCACCCCCACCTCACACCTCCCCGCCCCCCCCCCCCCGCCCCCCCCCCTCCCCCCCCCCCACCCCCCCCCCCCCATCCCTCCCCCCCCCCCCCCCCCGCCCCTCCACTCACACCCCCCCCCCACCTCCCCCCCCCCCCCTTGCCCCCCCTACCCCAACTACCCTACCCCATACCGCCCCCCCCAACGCCCCACTTGTGCTCCCCCCCTCCGCCGCCCCCCCCTCCCATACCCCCCCCTACCCCACCCCATCCCACCCGCGCCTCACCCCCCAACCCCCCCACCTACACACCCCCCCCCCCCCCCCCCCCCGCCCCCACCCACCTCCTCCTGCCCGCCCCCCCCCCCCCTAAGCTCCCCCCGCCACCCCCTACCCCCCGCCCCCCTCACCGCCCCACACCCCCCTACCCCGCCCCCCCTCCCTCCCCCCTCCCCCCCCCCCCACCTCGCTCACCGCTACCCCCCAAGCGCCCCCCCCTCTCCCCGCCCCCCTCCTCACCCCCCACCGCGCCCCCCCTCCCCCCCGACCCCCCCCCGCCCCCCCCCCCACCACCCCCCCCGCATCCCCCAACCCCCCCCCCCCCCCCGCAAATCCCCCACAACCACCCCTCCCCCACCCCCCCGCCGCCCCCCAGCCTCCCCCCACCCCCCCCCACGCACCCTCCCCCCCCTCCCACCCCCCGGCCCCCCCCCTCCCTCCCATCCCCTCCCCTCCCCCCCCCCTCCCCCCCCCCCCCCGCCCGCCCCCCAGAAAGCCCACGCCCCCCCCAACCCACCCCACTCCCTCCCCCCCCCTGCCCCCACCCTCCCCCCACACCCCCACCCTCCCCCCCTACCCCCCCCCCATGCCCCCCCCCCCCCCCCCCCCCCCCCCCACCCCGCCCCCGCGCCCCCACCACCCCCGCCCCCCCCCCCTCACCCCTCACCCCCCCCTCCCCCCGACGCACCCCCCCCCCATGCCCGCCACCCACCCCCACTCGGCCCCCCCCCTCTCCCACAACCCCGCCCACCCTCCTCCCCACCCCCACACACCCCCCAACCCGACCCCCCCCCTCCCCCCCCCTCCCCCCCCCCCCCCGCCCCCGCCCTTGCCCCCCCCCTCCCTCCCTTCCCCCCCCCCCCTCCCCCCTCCCCCCCCGCACCCCCCCCCCCCCCCCCGCCCCCTCCTCCCACTCCACCCCCCCCCACCCCTCCAACCTCCCCCCCTCCACTCCCCACCACCCGCCCCCACCCCCCCTCTCGCCCCTCCCCCCCACCCCCCCCCTTCCCCGTCCCCACCCCCCACCAATCCCCCCCCCCCCCACCCCCCATCCCTCCCCGCCCCCCCCCAATCCCCCCGCCACCTAACCCCCCCACCCCCCCACCCCCCCCCACCCCCCCCCCCCCACCCCCCCCCCCACCCCCCCCCCCCCCCCCCACCCCCCACCCCTCCCACCCCCCCCCCCCCCCCCCCCACGCACCCCCCCCACCCCAGGCCCCACCCCCGCCCCCCCCCCACCCCCTCCCCCCCCCCCTTCCCCCCCCAAACACCCCCCCACACACCCGCCCCCCCGCCCACCCCCCCCCACCACCGAGTCCCCCCCCCCCCTCCCCCCACCCCCCCTCCCCCCTCCCCCCCACCCCCACGCACACCGACCCCACACCTCCCCCCCACGCCCCTCCCCACCCCCCCCCCCCACACCCCCCACCCCCCCCCCCCCCGCCTCTCCCTCCCCCACCAACCCCCGCCCCCCCCCCCACCCCCCCCCCCCGCCCACCCCTGCCCCACCCCCCCCCACCCCCCCCCCCCCCCCCCCCCCCTCCCCAACCCCCCCCCGCGGCCTGCCTCCCCCCCCACCACCCCCCCCCGCCCCCGCAACCCCCCGTACTCCCCCCCCACCCCCCTCACCACCCCCCCCCCCCCCCCCCCCCCCCGTCCCTGCGCCCCCCCCCCCCCCCGCACCCCCCCCCCCCCCACCCCCCCCCCCCCCTCCCCCCCCCCCACCCCCACCACCACCCCTCCCACCACCCCCTCCCTTCCCCCCACCCCTCCGCCCCCCCAAAAACCCTCTACCCCGCGCGCCCCACCCCCCCCCGTCACCCACCCCCCATCACCGCCCCCGCCCCCCCCCACACCAACCCCCCCCCCCCCCAAAAGTCCCCCCCGCGCGCCCCTCCCTCGCGCCCCTCCCCCAGGCTACCCCCGCGCCCCCCCCACCCCCTGACCCCCCCCCTCCCCACCCCCACCCCCCCCCCCCCCCCCGTCACACCTCCCCGCTAGCTCCTCTGACCCCCCCCCCCCCCACCCTTCCCGCACTCCCCCCCCCCACCTCCCCGCACCCCCCCCCCCCCACCGCCCTCCCCACCCCCCACCCCTCCCCCCCCCCCTAAACCCACCTCCCCACCCCCGCCCCCCCCCCCCTCCCCCCCCCACCCCCCCCCCCCGCCCCCGCCCTCCCACCCCCCCCGCCTTCCCCCCCTGACCCCCACCCACCCCCCCCCCCCCACCACCCCCCCCCACCCCCCACCCCCATCCCCCCCTCCCCCCCCCCCACCCCCCGATCCCCCCCCCTCCCCCCTGTAACCTCCCCTCCCACCCCGCCCTGCCCCATCCCCCAAATGTCCCTCACCCTGTCCCCCACGCACCCCCCCCCCACCCCACCCCCCCCCCACCCCCCCCCCCCCTCCCCCCCCCCCCACCACTCCACAAATAAATACCCCGCTACCCGCCCCCGCCCACCCATCCCCCCCCCCTACCTCCTCCCGCCCACCACCCCCCCCCCCCACCCTCCGCCCCCCCCCCCACCCCACCCGCCCCGTCCCCCCCCCTCCGCCCCCCCCCCCTCCAAGAATGTCACCACCCCCACCCCCCCCCCCCCCCTCCGACCCCCCCCCCCCCCCCCACCCCCCTCGTGTTAACCCCCCAAAACCCCCACCACCGCTCTCCCCCCCCCACTCCCCCACCCACTCCCCCCCCCAAACCCCCCACATCCCCCCCCCGCCCCCCCCCAAAAAGCCCCACCCACTCCCCCCTCCCCCCGCCCCACGTCTCCCTCACCCAACCCACACCCCCCTCACCCCCCCCCCCACCCCCACCCCCCCCTCCCCTCCCCACTCCCCCCCCCCATCCCCCCCGCCCCCCACATCCCCAAACCTCTCCCCCCCCCCGCCCCTCCCCCCCGCACCCCTCCACAAACCCCCCAACACCCCGACCAGCTGTCCGTCACCCCCCCTCGCCCCCCCACCACCACCCCCCCCACCCCCCCCCCCCCCCCCCCCCCCCCCCTACCCCTCCCCCACCACCCCGCCCCCACCCCCCACGCCCCCCACCCCCCCCCCCCCCCCACCACCTCCCCCCCCCGCCCCCCCCCTAACCCCCCCCCCCCGTGACTGTCCCCCCCCCCCCCCTCCCCCCCCCCTCCCGGCACCCACCCTGCCCGCCCCGGCCTTTTCCACTCCCCCCCCACCCCCCCCCCCCACACCTCCCCCCCCACCTCCCCGCTCCCCCCCCCCACACACCCCCATCCACCCCCCCACCCCTCCCCCTCCCCCCCCAAAACCCTCACGCCCCCCACCCACTAGCCCCCACCCCCACCCCCCCCCCCCACCCCCCTCCCCCCCACCCCCCCCCCCCCCCCCCCCCTCCCGCCCCCACACCCTCTCTCCCTCCCCCCCCCCCCACCACACTACCCCCCCCCCCCCTCGCCCCCCCCACCACCCTCCCGCTCCTCCCACCCACCCCCCCCTCCCCCCCAACCCCCTCCCCGGAGAGCTCCCCGCACCCCCCCACCCCCCCCCCACCACCCCCCCCTTCCACCCCCCCCGAACCACGCCCGCCCCCCCCCCGCCTCCCCCCTCCACCCCCCACCGCACCCCAAAACACCACCCCCCCCCCCCCCCCCCCCCTGTCTCCCCTCGTCCCACCCCCCCGCCCCCTCCCCCCAGGCCCCCAACCCCCGCCCCCCGCCCCCCCCCCCAACGCACCCCCTCTCCTCCACCCCCATGCACCCCCCCCCGCGCTTCCCCCCCCCATTCCCCACCCCCTCCACATCCGCTCCCAAACATCCCCCCTCAACCACCCTCCCCTCCCACCACCTCCCGCACCCCACCACCACTCCCCCGTGCGCCCCTCCCCCCCACCCCCGCCCACCCCCCTCCCCTCCCAGCCCCCCCCCCCCCCCACCACCTCCCCCCCCCCCCCACCCCCCACCAGCCCCCCCCCGCCCAACTCCCCCCCCGCCCCCCCCCCCCCCACCCCCCGACCACACCGACTCCCACCTCCAGCCCGCCCGCACCCCCCCCCCCCACCCAAACCACCCCCCCCCCCCCACCCCCCGCAACCCCCCCCCCTCCCCCCCCCCCCCCATCCACCACACCCCGCTCCACCCCTACCCCCCCCTCCCCGCCCCCCCCCCCGCCCCGCCCGCCCCCACGTGTGTGCACCAAACCCCCCAACCTCCCAAGTGTGCCCCCCCCCTCCCTCCCCCCCAAACCCCCCCCCCACCAAATAACCAATCCCCCCCCTCCCCCTCCAACCCGCCTCCACTCCACCTCATCCCCCCCCCCCCTGCCCGCACCTCCCACCCCCCACCCCCGTGCCCCCCTCCCCTCCCCCTCCCACCCCCCCCCCCTTCCCCCCCCCCCCCCCCCCCCCCCCACCGCGCTCCCCCCCCCCCCACCCCCCCACCCCCCCACCAATCCACCCCCCCCAGACACCCCCCCCCCTCCCCCCACGCCCGCACCCCCCCCCCCCCTCCCCCCCCTCCCCGCCCCCGCCCCCCCCCCGCCACCCCCCCCCCCTACGCCCCCCCCCCCCCCCTCCCCCCCTCTTCCCCCCCCCGTCTCCTTCCCCCCCGCCCACCACCACCCCCCACCACCCCCCCCAGCCCGCCCCCACCCTCCTCTCCCTCCCCCCCCCCCCCCTCCCCCCCCCTCCCCTCACCCCACCCCCCCCGACCGCCCCCCCCCCCCCACCGCCCCCACCCACGCCCCCACCCCCGACTCTCTCCCCCCCCCTACCCCCCCCCCCCCCCAACCCCCCGCCCCCCGCCCCCCCCGCCCCCCTCACTCGCCTCCTCACCATCCCCACCCCCCCTTCCCCACCCCCCCCCACACCCCCCCCCCCCCCCCCCTGCCCCCCGCCCCCCCTCCACACCCCCCCCTCCTCCACCCCCCAACCCCCCCCCCCCCGCCTCCCCCCCCCCCATCGCCCCCCCCCCACCCACCCCCCCCCACCCCCCATCCCCAACCCCCCCCCCCCTCCACCCCTTCGCCCCGACCTAACCCCCCCCCCCGACCCCCCCCCCCCACCCCCACCCCCCCGCGCCCCCCCCCCTCCCCCCACCTCCACACCCCCTCCCCCTCCCCCCCCCGTCCCCCCTCCCCCGCCCCCAGTCCCCTGAACAAACCCTGCACCCCCCGCAAGGCACCAATCCCCCCTGATATAGGACGCGTAGCGCCCTATAACCCCGCGGCGACACAAAGACCTTATACAGCCGCGGCCTTACCCACTGCCCACGCGCCCCTACCCTACCCAAAATATAGGAATAGGACCAACCAGACCCCACGGAGAATTCCCCTCTGAGACAAAGCTTCACCACAGCACGTGGTCCCGAGCCTTCCCCCCAAACCACCCCCCGAAACCACCACCTCCCAATCCCCATCATCCAACACATCCCCTTACGGGCACAGCCATATAAACACCTCCCATCGTCATTATTAACTCGAATGCTATGCACATAATGATTGCGATATTCTTTTCCCAATTGACCACTCGCTACACCAGGATTAATTATATTCTTTTTAACACTCCCAAACCCCAACCTTAACTTGTTCGACGATCAAAAGCTCCTCTGGTCACTTTGAGCAGCCTCACCAATCAATAAGTGAATCATGATCATTGGGTTTTGTATATATCAAATTGTTTGTTTCATTATAGCGATTACAAAATATTTTAGTTCGTTGATTCATAAATTTTAGAATTTATGAGGTTTTTGTTTACAAATCTACAAAACATCATCATCGCTCTACTGTTACTACCAGGATTGTAAATATAACTCAAATATAATTATTTTCATATTTAATTTGTGATCTTACATTGAGGGATCTAATCATTCATTCATCTTCTTGATAATATTAAAAAGTGAGTTATTTTATTTTCTCAAGTTAATTTCTCTCTTGTTACCAAACAAGGTCAATATATTAAAATTCTCTACTGATTTTTATTGTCTGAATTTCTATTCTAATCTTTGAAATTCTCTCTGCCAAACTTATACTTATAACTTTACCTTGCTTTTCTCAGGAACTGCCTTGATAGCATTGGATATTTTTTTGTACTGATCCGTCCTTAGCCACAACGATATCAGCTTTAGCCACAACGATATCAGCATTAATCAGCGCCATTTCAAGTCGATATAACCAGATAATCAGTACCAAATAACAAATCCAAACGCCACCTAAATAAGTGAGATGGTACAA
>BQNB010046212.1:15301-43838 GCA_026074375.1 Tanacetum coccineum | reverse complement strand
ATCTTTTGTCAGATTATCATAATGTTCTTTGAGAGTTTCATAAGATTTTAAACATGCTTTAGAACAAGTTGATACCTCAGAATATGAGTTTGAAGAACTTGAGGAACCTGAAGAAGTATAAGTCATAAGTGAAAAATTATTTTTAAACTTACAATATAGGCGGATATGGCTTTGTCATTCATCGAAGTTCAGTTGCGATAACCTCCGGTTCCCCGTTTTAAAGTATAAATATTGTACCTGTGATCAGGTAGATTCAAAGAATCTCCTTGATAGGGTTTCCAGCTGTACTAGCTTGTTCTTATTACCGGAACGTCTCAAAGCAGACAACACGATAAGAGTGAATCAGTTAGTTATCGTCTGACTGATTGAGTCGTCAATTCATAGACTGGACCAAAATTGATATCCAGTTGACACAAACTTGATTCATATAGAATCTCGCAAGTCACCTACCGTAGTGCTATTTAATGTTGACACTTGAAGGATTTCCATTCGTCACTGTGAAACTAAAAAGTATCACTCTGAATGTTCTGGCAAGATCACAAGGATAATGCGTAGGAATCTTAGATACCACTTGTGTTCTTTGTTTGTGAACAACAAGTGTATCTTGGAATTGTGTCCTAATGAGATTTACATTGATATCTTTTGGCTCTTGACTCAATAAGTTCATTTTGGTTTTAGTGGTCGGAGGCTGGAGTTGACTGCCACATTTTCAATACCAACTAACTCAAAGTGAGAAAGTCGATAGATAACATGTTTATCTTTGTGGGAAATGAAACAATAATCTTTTAAGAGATCTTGAGTGGCTGGGAAGAGTTGTGCATTGCATCACTGGGTCCATGATGTCTATCTACAATATCATAAATCATCTTTGTGATTCTCTTAACGCGTTTTGGTAGCCCATTAGGGTTTTCCTTAGTGTATAAAAGGAACCCTACGGCATAGTTAGAGCATCAATTCATAGTTAGCTATTCTGTAACCTAGGCAGAATATTTGCAATCAATATATATTTAAAGTTTTGTTTACATTGTTCTTCTTAGTATTACAAGTTAGATTCCACATAACTTGTAGTATTCATAATCATTGTTTCTCATATAGTTAGTTTGAATCTATTCAAGTTAACTAAGCCTTAACAAGCTAAGAAGATCTATTCATTGGGACTCACACCTAACCCTAACCACCTTATAACTTCATCTCCATCGTGGATTAGTTGGTTGTTGGGTATAACGACCGTAACCATAAAACCTTTTGAAAATCAATCAAAGTGTTTGATATAAATCAAAACGTTTGACACTTTGATAATTCATCTTTAAGAAATGCCCCCTACACATGTGCATCAAGATTCGAAAGAGTTTTGCACAAGGAGGAAGAGTTACGCACTTGAGTCAAAGACGATCACATCACATTTTAATCCAATTTTCTCCCCCACAAAAATAGCATATCATATGATCTTTTTGATATCAATGGAGTAAAATGGCTATTTGAGATTTGAAAACACATAGGAGAAAATGGTAATAGCGTGATTTTCTTAGAACATTTTCTTTAGCTCTACCTGATATAGTGTTGAGTACACGATTTTGAATTTATTGAAAAATTCTTGATAATTGTACTCAGACACTATATTTATGAAGTTACACGACATTTTACAAGATTAAGATTGAATCAGAAACATATCTTCAACTTCAAGGCTTTTAAAACTATGTAATTATTTCCAAACATTCCTAAGTCTTTTAAAACTATAAGGTGTTGGCAATATTAGACGTATATGATATTAAGCCTAAGCCATTAATCTTGAAATTATATTTAAGTCCCTAAAGTTATTAACTTATGACAACTTAAGCCCTTTGAGTTAAAATAAATTAACTTCCCCTCAAATTATTATCCGCTAAGTTAACACTTTTTCGGTATACTTTTCGTGACTTGTTGAAGATTATTCGAAAATACTCCCCCCCCGGAACAAAGACCCGTATTCTATTTAAAGATCTATTATGTTTGTTCGAGTGGTCGAATTTTCTTAAAAATCTGTTTGTGATGTCGAAAACTGATACTGATTTTAATACAACACATTTTCAAATGATTAACCCGAACATGATTTGTAAAATCAGTATTTTTGAGAAAAATTATTCAGGTTAAAGAAGATTTCTCTTCTTTTTAAGGACAAAATGCACTGAAGCGTACATTTCCCTTTTAGAAAGCACGGGTTGTGTAGCAAAGTATACACAAGCCATTTACATGAACCTAAAGTAGTTCATGACCGAGAAAATTTCTTTTCCCGTTGTGAGGACAAGTTATCTTTTTGTCGATATACTTTCCTGTAAAATAAGGACCGGGTTATAGTCTGAATTAACTGTAAGCCATTGACATGTTTTAGAAACATTTGAAACTTCTGCTCGAACGTTATTTATAACCCCGTGTCATTATTGAATGACATTTCTAGAGACGTAAATATTATTGATTTCAGAAGACATGTCAAGTAAATATTTTTGGATTTTTTTAATTTTGTATTTGGTTTTTTTGGTTTTATATATGTCTATTTTCTTTTTATAAAAATTTTCAAAAATGGAAAAAAATTTGGATTTTTGAATAGATATATACATAGGATACATGAAGAGTTTACTAAATTACTCTTCCTCTGATTCTGCAAAACGCTTAAGTGTTTCCAAAGACATACTCTGCATTCCAAGGCGACTGAGTATAAATTCAAAATGTTCCATTGCTAATGCTTTGGTGAATATGTCCGTAAGTTGATATTCCGTCCTTATAAAATACAGCTCAACCACACCGTTTTCAACCTGCTCTTTTATGAAATGGTATCTGATATCAATGTGCATGGATCTTTAGTGCTGGACATTGTTGCAACATAAAGCAATAGTAATTTTGTTATCACAGTACAAAGGAATTTTGTTGAATACAAGGCCATAGTCTGTCAGCTGTGATCTCATCCATAAGATTTGGGCACAACATCCAGATATGGATATGTATTCTGCCTCAGTAGTTGAGATATCAGTGCTCTTCAGTTTCTTTGATGACCAACTAACTAATTTATCTCCCAAGAACTATGCATTGCCAGATGTACTTCGTCTAGTGTCCTGACACCCTACATGATCTGCATCTGCGTATGCTGTTAGTTCAGTTCTGGTGTCCTTCGGATACTAAAGACCCATATTTATGGTTCCTTTTAGGTACCGAAAGACCCGTTTAATTACAGTAAGGTGCTTTTCGGTAGGCTTTGCCTGATACCGGCACACATACAGACAACAAATACTAGGTCAGGTCTGCTGGATGTAAGATACATAAGGGAGCCGACTATACCGCGATAACGAGTAGGACCAACTGGTATCCCTTATGGATCTTTATCAAGTTTAGTTCTCTCCACCATTGCAGTGTCTACAGTGTCACTAGATTATATTCCATATTTCTTAATTATTTGAAGAGCATATGTGGATTGATTAATAAAGATGCTTCTAGGATTTTGAGAAATTTATAATCCAAGAAAGAACGACAATTTTCTCATCATCGACATCTTAAATTTTGAACTCATTATGTTTGCAAAAGTGTCACAAGGTTCAGTATTTGTAGAAGTAAAAATGATATCGTCGACATAAATTTGTACCAATAAGATATCTTTTCCTTCTTTCCTCGTGAACAATGTTGGATCGACAACACCCTTTGAGAATTTCTAAGGAGAGTAGAAACTTTGACAGCATGTCGTACCAAGCACATGGAGCCTGTTTTAACCCATAAAGAGCCTTCTTCAGTCTGTACATGTAGTTAGGAAGATCTTGATCTACAAACCCCCAGGTTGACTGACATAGACCTCTTCCCTTAGTACACCGTTCAAGAATGCAGTCTTGACGTCCATTTGGTAGATGGTCATATTCTTGTGGGCGACATTTGCTATGAAGATTCTAATGACCTCTATCCGTGCAACCGGTGCGAATGGTTCTTCAAAGTCGATTCCTTCCTCCTGGCGATAACCTTTAGCCATTAACCAAACCTTGTTCTTTAATACTCCCCCAAATTCATCTAACTTAACTTTGAATAGCCACTTGAGGTTGATGAGCATAAAATGATCAGGGCGAGGTACTAGTTTCCACACTTAAAGTCAATCGAATTTATGAATCTCCTCTTGCCTGGCGTCAATCCAGCAAGATTCTTTTATAGCTTTTTTGTAGGTCTTCGACTCGACTTTAGTGAGAAATGCATAAAAATAGTACCACATGGCATCGGTTTGTAGTTGGCGTCTTGTTGAAACCGGTCATGAAGGAGTACCAATAACATTGACCAACGGGTGATCCTTTGTCTACTTCTTGAGATGATGAAAAGGTTGGTTGATTTGATGGAATGACATCACTTGATGGTGATTCTTCAGAACTCGGGTCTGGAGTAAAAATATTGATGAAAGGATCACTATCAAATTGTGCATTTTAAATTCCTTGTATTTGTTCTTCAACACCTTGATGAATGACTAGAGCTTGTGTTTCCTCAATTGTTGGTGAAGTACTAGCAGATGGTGCATCTTGATCAATTATGGTTGATGAAGGTGTACCGATTGTATCAGTTGATATTAGAACAGTAGCAGGAAGCACATGAGATACAACACTTGGTGGGGGCTGGAAGTATTCGTCAAACAATGGTTGAAACAAGATATCTCAGTCTTTCTTGGAAGGTAGAACATATGGTGTTGAAGAAGATGGGTTCTGCACGAGTCCTGAACTGATGTATCCAGGAGTCAACAGTTGAGGCGCGAGTCCTGAATCAAATTATTTAAAAGCCATTGGATGAAGTCCGAGTCCTGATCTGAAATGATCAGAAGTCATTTTTCATTATAATCAGTTATGAATCCCCCGAGGCACTTGATTCTTAGACATCAGCCTTTTCAGCAACCAAACTTTGAGATTATCCTGCCTAACATTGTATGATGTACCTGTATCTAAATTAAGTGTACATGCACTTACATCAAGAGTTTGTATGCATTCATGTAGGTTAGTGATATCTTTATCAGAACCATGTGGGGATTCACTATCAACCTTAATTGTGCTAGATGCGAATAACTTTACAGTAGGAATCCACCTAAGACCAACAGTCTTGAAAATTCTACCCGTCAGTTTCCACCTAAGATAAGATCTAAGAGTTTTTGTTTTCTCATGCACAGCAAAAGACTTATTGGGAGAAAACCTATATCCTTTAGAGATCCATCGTTCTGGTTTCTTTGCATTACTTATCTGTTCTACGAGTTTGATACTGTTTCTAGTCTTATTGGACTGTATCTTAGCACGAGAATTCACCTCTTTTAGGAATTTTGTTACACAAGCATCATGATTTGCATTAAAGATACATTTTTGACATGTAGAACACACAAAGTGTTTGAAGTCCGAAAAGGAACTAGGATTCCTAGAGTGATATGCTTTTTGCATAGCTTTTAACGTTACATCACTACTCTTAGATGCAAGCCAATTCCTAGACGTTTGATTATTGCTCCTAGGTGTTGGTTTACAAGTATTAGGAGTGTGGTGTGTTATAGCAGAGGACATTTCTCTAGGTTTAAAGTTCCTATTTCTTTCTTGTGTCATTTTCCTAGCTTCCTCTAGAAAGTAATTATGAGCCATATCATTTGAACCATACGATCTTTCTGGACTGTTCCTATATGAGCCAGGTGCAATCACTTGATGAGGTTTTGCAAGCACGGATTCTCAAACTTTAGGCAAATAATAAGGAGTGATTGGTTTTGGCAAATCATTTTTCACATCAACTTGGGAGGAAAACCATGGTTTTGAAAATGTAGGTCGTTCAGATTTATACGCATTCGGTTGTCTAACAACTGATTGGTTTCTGAGTGGTTGTAAAGCCGGTTTACCTAAGATTGATGGTTTTGCAAACTTAGTATCCACACTATTTCCTTTCAACTTTCTTAATTCGTTTTTCAATGTTGCATTTGCAAAAACCTTTTCTTGAATCTGAGCTTTTAAATCAGCATTTTCAACTGTTTTACTATTTACTTGAGCAATCAGTGAGTCATTATGGTATTTGGTCTGAACTCGTGTCTTGTTCATAGAATCATAAAGATCTTTGTAGGTCTGTTTTAAATGCTTATTTTCCTTATTTAATTGCTCATTCTCTGCAAGTAATTTAGCCACACTATGTTCCAATTCGATGTTTATTGTTTCAATTACATCTATGTCATGTTCAACCTTGACTTTATTACTTTTTTCTTACAATTTTTCATTGTGTTTCTTCCAATTGTTGATTATTGTGTTTTTGGCTTGTAACTGAGCTTTCAATTCGTTTATCTCAAAAAATTCACGAAATTCAGAAGCATCCTGATTTTTACATGGTTTGTCATATTGAAAACTTTGTTTACTTTGTTGTACAAAATTTTTAAGAGAAATACAATGTTGTTCAAGTCTTGAAAGTTCATTATAAACCTCTTTTTCAACCATATCTTTATTTTTGAAAAGCTCAGCATTAAGCAAAGGACTTTTAACTTGACATTGTTCGGCATCCTGGTCAACCCTTCCTTTATTATTGAGTTCGGGTTGCTCAGGATGCTGTTGTGCTTTAGTAAATACATTACATTCAACAGTCAATTATACCTTAGCCATTGGCTCTTCATCATTTACGAATCTGATATCTGCATCGTCAGCATGTGTATCATTTCCTGACCTGCTGCTTGTATCCTGCTTTCCAGATTCTGTCCTACTGCTTTTCGTGACAACCAAAGTAGCATCCAATGTTGAACCGGATTGATCTGAACATCTTTTGACTGCAGCTTCAATCTTTTCTCAATCTCATGTTCATGGCGTATTATTTCAATCAAATACTTCTCAATGGCATTAATATCACGAATCGATGTATCTTTGAAGAGTTGAGTATCCTTTATTGTGTATTTTTGAAAGTCATCTCTAGTTTTGAAAGTCGTAGACATTGGCCACTCGGAATTAAAGAACCTTTGAAACGATGTCAGGAGTGCTGTTAAAGCAGTCTTGGAGTCATTCTCATGAAGTTTTTCTTTGGTAAGTTGCTCTTCTAGTTTATCCATGTTCTGAGAGAATATTATTTTGACTGTACTAACTTCTTTACCAAAGAGTTCCCGAAATGCTTGTTCAAATGCACCTTCGTGAATACTGTTTATGCTTATAAAATCTTCCCGTAAAAGAAATCTAGTGTTTGCTTGAAGGGCTATAAACCATTTCATGCACATTTCTTTCTGACTGCTTGCTTGAATTTATAGTTGTTGCATGTGTTGTTCTTCTCAATCAGAACACGAAGAAACCATGTCTTTCTTTTCCATTGAATTTACGTTATGAGGATGGTTGAATGATCGCGATGCTAATGAGTGTACTTATAAGACATGCGAATGTCGAAACTCGAAACCCGAAACAAGTCAAAACTGCTTGTATAAATGTTAAACCGCGAAGATGAAACCTTAAACCACGAAGCAAATGGACCTTAAACCGCCTCTATTAATATAACTTCGTCTTCTCACTCTGTTAACTAATACAGCGAAACAACGGCACCTGTAAACAGCGGAGCAAAGAAACTTAACGCGGGATTGTCACTTGGCATGAATGTTAAACTACGAGATTTAGAATGTTAAACCACGGAGGTATGTTTAAACCTGAAAGTTGTTAAACCACGAAGTGTTGAACCTGAAAGCTGTTAAATCGCGGAGTGTTAAACCTGAAAGCTATTAAACCGCTAAGTGTTAAACCTGAAAGCTGTTAAACCGCGAAGTGTTAAACCGCAAAGTGTTAAACCGATGTCACTCGACTCATAAACTGCAGACACTTCACAATTAAACCGCGGGAGTATGCTTTATGCCTTTTGTCCTTTCTTTTACTATTGTTAAACCGTTGTATTGAAGATGAGGATAGGCCCAAAAAAAAGCTACTGTAATATGCTACTTTTTAGGATAATGAGACACGAAAATCAAGCCTGAATAAGCTAGAAAGTTTCTAATAAGAAAGTAGCACTCTTTTTAGGTTTTTCAAATGAGTTTAAAGCTAAAAGAAAGAAAATAAGCCATGAAAGAAAAAAACTTGTAAAAAGCTTAAATAAGTTGTTTTTCAAAGCATTAAGCTACAAAAACTATTAGGAAATAAGCTAAAACTATTTTGACGTGAAAAAGATTGTAGGTTTATGTTTTGAAATTAGCTAAAAACACTAATAAGCAAAAAAAACAAGCTATGAAATAGAAAAAGAAATAAGCTAGAAAGAAACTAATAAGCCACGTTTTGAAGAAACTAATAAGCTAGAAAGTTGTTTTTATGTAAGAAAGACAAAGTTTAATAAGACAAAACAAAAGTCACGTATTTGATATGAAGGTACTGTTTTGATATGAATGTTTTGATATGAGAAACAAAGCCACGTATTTGTTATCACACTAAGCTAGACATGATTTAATAAGACAAAGTTTGAAGATTGATGAGGAATAAGCAAAAAACAAACAAAAGGCGTCAAACCTTTATTAAGAAGTCCGAATATAAGCTCACAATTAAACCACGAATCACTAAACCCACCCGAGGCTCGTGATACCAATTGTAGAAATGCTAAATCATACACACATCAAGATGGATTATGAGAGAATCTAGAGTGAGAAATAAGTTGGAAGGTTTCTTAAGAGAGAAAGCACAAATGTATTATGAAAGGTGAGAAACCAACACTCTCTCCATGTTTGGAGAGGGCTTATATAGTAGATGATTCGGTTAGGCACCCATGGACTATCCATGGGTCGGCCCGGTTACTTAACGAACTATTACATGCACAAACTACGAGCTAAGAGCGAGAATACGTAGAGTGATCAAGACTTTTCTAGAATCCTAACAATTAATTTTGCATTTATTGTGTCTGCCGTATCATTTTTGAGGCAAATAATTGCTTTTTCTTGTAAACCTTTGGCAGTTGGATGTAGCAGTGTCTGATCGTCATATATGACAGTTAAATCAGTTTGGTGCAATACATTTTCGTCTATCAGGTTTATCGGTAGTGTCGCAGATATCAATCAAGACACGTTTTCTTTATCGATTCTAATCAGGGGTGTTCCTAACATACCATCACCCGCTCATTTTAGCAACCACTTTGCAAACATAGATACTTCTTTTTCTGCTTCCAATAAATTTCCTTGAGTGAGCCTCATATTCTCTGTAAGAAAGAATAGCTTGAAGGAGTGCCATAAGTAAGATTCCGCGATTAATGAACTTATAATTTCGTTCCTGGATGCACTTTTCTTGACGGGAAGAGTTTGTCTGAAATCACCTCCTAGCATAACAGTTTTACCACCAAATAGTTTGGTTGGAGCATCAAGGATGTCTCTCAGAGTTCTGTCTAGTGCCTCAAAACACGTGATCATTCACAAAGACTCATACCCATATAATTAGGTTTTGTGGGCTCCTTTAAACAGTGTTGCTAGTTGCGTTTATATTCTTCTTACTGAAACATACAGAGGTATAGTTTTGTCAAGCAGGCTCGCATGAACTCTTGATTGTTAAGTGCAGACTGATGGTAATAAACAACGGGACTCAATGCAGTGGACATGCTGCATAAATTAGCGAGCATTATTTTTTCATTCAGTGCGCCTGAGTGTATATGATTGTATTCCTATAAGAAAGTTTTTCCTTCGTTACGTAGTGCCCATAGAGTAAAAACTAATTCTGTTTGATTGCTAGCGGTAGCATATATATGTAAGGTTTGAATATGTTTTGTTAATCACTATTTAGTTTGATACTTTAGTGGCGGTGTAGCTTTTTTCCTCTTTAGCTACCTGTTTAGTTAGCATATTACATTAAATCTTTTGCGTGGCAACGGAAAGTCCAACAGTCGACAGCGATTGGAAACAATGGTTTTAGACAGGGCTTCAAGCTAGTATAACGTTTAACTTCATAGTTATGAGGCATCTATATGAAGTATGGTATATTCAGTGAATATGGAAGGTACGTAGGGTATTCTTCTAAATGATTTCCAAATTTCCGTCTTCAATTTAAGCCAATGCGATTTGATATATGAATATGCGTCAGCATATGTGCGTAGAGTGTCGTAATTCCATGGTGTAGCTGTCAATGTCGTTCTTCGGGAAGAGTTTGTCTGAAATCACCTCCTAGCATAACAGTTTTACCACCAAATAGTTTGGTTGGAGCATCAAGGATGTCTCTCAGAGTTCTGTCTAGTGCCTCAAGACAACGTCGATCATTCATCAGAGACTCGTCCCATATAATTAGGTTTGTCTCCTTTAACAGTGTTGCTAGTTGCGTATTCTTCTTTACTGAACATACAGAGGTATCGTTTAAGTCCAGCGGCAGCTTGAATCTTGAATGTGCGGTGCAGCCTGATGGTAATAACAACGACACAATGCAGAGGATGCAGCAGCGAGCATTATTTTTCCTTCAGAGCGCAGAGTGTATATGATTGTCTTCCATAAGAAAGTTCTTCCTGTACCGCCGTGCCCATAGACAAAAACTAATTCTTGTTTATTGCTAGCGGTAGCATCTATGATAAGGTTGAATATGTTTCGTTAATCACTATTTAGCTTTAATACCAATCGCGATTGTAGCTTTTTTCCTCCATAAGTAGCCTGTTTCGTAGCACAGACATTAAATCTTCTGGTGGCAACGGAAGTCCAAAATCAGTCAGCGATTTGGAACAATGGTTTAGACAGGCTTCAAGCTCGTATAACGTATAACCTTCTAGTTCTGATGCATCTATATGAAGATTAGGTATATTCAGTGACATGGAAGTTGCGTATGGTATATCTTCTAACATGGTTTTCCAAATACGTTTCCATAAAGCCAATGGATTTGATATATGACAATGCGTCAGCATATGTGCGAAGTGTGTTCGTAATTCAGCTGGTGTAGCAGTCAATGACGCTTCTTGTAAAGCATTCTCCCATTCTCGATCGTCCTCAAGTAAACCCATGGCTTCACACGCTGCGTAACACGTTGGATATACGACATCGTTTACCGTACGTATAATACGAAAACTTCTACACCCTATTTGATGACAAAGCAACATTCTTTGATAAAATAAATCGCCATCAGCTGGATGAACATACGACATTCTGCCAATGGACGACTTATTTCGCTGGCGACGACGTTGCCAGTACTTGTAGTTTTTATACCATACAAATTCTGAAGGAAAGTTCAAATACATCATGTGCCTTCCATCTGTGTGGCGTTCATTGTATTCTAACCATTCTGTTAGGGTAGTCTTCTTTTTGTAAGGGTTGGCGGCAACTGAATGGAGTTGGTCTCAGCCCCTGAAAACAACGCGCTGCATGTTTTGTAGATGGACCGCTAGAATCTGAACAGCGGGCTCTCTAATATGTATTTCGAATTCAAATAGTCTCCAGCAAGCTTCATGGGGACTGATGTATCTTGCATCTAGGTAGTTCTTTATTTCATCGACTACCACCTGAGGTTGCCTGGCGAATGACAATGTAGCTGCATTACTCCTTGAAAAACGTGTAGCTATACGGTCGGTGCCCTTGGAGATGTACTTAAATAAATACTTTATCAGCATTGTCCATCCACAATACTCGACATTGATGTGCGCATAGAATGTTGTGTATAGCTGTTTATTATATGGAACGACATAACCATTATTCAGCTTGATATTTTGTTTGGTGGTCGTAATACATGTATCCCTCCTTCGGTAGAGAACAAACCCATCTTTGTCGATGCACGTACGATTACAGTATTCTTTTAGAAAATGTTTGGTACATTTAGGCGTATTTTGCATACACTGAGCAGTAAGACACACCAGCCCGCAAGGGCCATGTATCATGAATTCTGAAATAATTCTATAACATTCAGGGTCAATATCTTTGGACGGGAGTTTTACGGAAATATAGGCATCTATGTCTTCGTCCATTTGTACTCGTGAACTTTCATCGATCCATACTAAGGTATGACAATAAGGAAGCCCTCGTTTTTGAAACTCGACCGTGTACAGAACTGCAATTAGCTAGGAAAATCCAAATAACTGTGTGAATAATAGTGTGACATAAGTTTGCAACATATTATACAATAAAAGGACAAAGGACAAGCCAACAATGGCTAAAGGAATTACCTGCTATAATTTTGCCAAATGGTTTAGCATCCCGCTGATATTTCACAAATTGACGTATTTCCATCTCAAATACATGGTCTACTATGTCTGCCCTGTCTGTGGTGGTTAATCCCGGGAAGTCGTCCATGTACTCAGTAATCTCGGGCCATTTAACGTTGCATGTAAAAGTTATGAAGAATGATGGGTTACCATGTATACGACAAATGGCAAGGGCATCTAGGTAGTGAGCATACATATAACGTGGTCCGCCGATGAAAGACTGAGGCAATATGAGTCTGCCACCACAGTCGGAACCATCGCTATCTCCTCGCATAATGGCGTCATAAATACCTGACAAATACTCATTTCTAATATCATTTTGGTGCTCGCGTATGAAATCGATCATATTATTGGAAAAGTCTTCCTGTCCTTGTCAGATAGTTAAAAGAGTTAACACGATCATGGAGCATGTATGAATAGTACGCTTTCATTGTCTACCGTCTATCTGCATCAGAAGAAGACCCAAAATGGCCACGCAACTTCAGTTCTTTCGAATAGCCATCTTCTCCATACACAAAAAGAAGTGGGAATTATAGTGACATGTAAGAGGGATGGAGCTTGTAGACTCATTGTGGTTGTCCAATACACTGCTCAATAATAATATCGTAATCTATTTTTGTTTCAAACCCGGCTTCATACACAATGGCACCCAACATATCACCTGTTGGTAGTTCATACTCGTGAGCACCTACAACGTTATATAACCTAATTTTAAAGGGTCACCACGGTCTCTTTGATGTAGCTTCCCGGTCTCCAGCTTACACGGTCTAGGTCTCTCTCTTTCTTTTGAGACCTTCTTTCTTTCCTTGCTTTTTCTTTTCTTTCTTCTTGTGGCCTGCTACTATTCTTTCGTTCTTGCAGTACCCCAACCAGGTCTCTTTCTTTCTTTCTTTCTTTTGGGTGACAGCCATCTTCTTCTTTCTTTGCTGATCTTTATCAGCTTACTTTCTGGTCTTTCTTTGTTGATTTGAATCAACACTTGATGCTATTGCTTTCGTCTTTCTCGCTGCGTGAATTACACAGAAGGCATCATCTCTTTTCTTCTTGCTACACACGCAGGTATGGCAGCCCGAAGCTCTCAAACCCGCCGTTTAATCGAACTCAGCTCTGATACCATGTTGGAAATCAGCCCCTTCCCCACCCCCGAACCCATGCCCTCAAACACCAATCAAAACGGCAAGACGGGTTTCAATGCTTTGTAATATTAATTGGAAGGAAACTGAATACATTACAATATGAAACCTACTACCTATTTATAGACTAAAAGTACACAAAACATGCATAAATAGAACGTGGGTACTGCCAAGATGTAATGCCATGACTTCCTAAATAATAGGAACTAAAACCCACGTATTCCTCTATAAACTTTGGTCAAACAAGGACTATATCAACACTTGTTTTATTCAACAAAACAGGAACCCACATACTGATCCATAACCATACCCATGACCCGACTTGACCCATCAAGATTATCCAACAGGAATTACCTGCTATAATTTTGCCAAATGGTTTAGCATCCCGCTGATATTTCACAAATTAACGTATTTCCATCTCAAATACCTGGTCTACTATGTCTGCCCTGTCTGTGGTGGTTAATCCCAGGAAGTCGTCCATGTACTCAGTAATCTCGGGCCATTTAACGTTGCATGTAAAAGTTATGAAGAATGATGGGTTACCATGTATACGACAAATGGCAAGGGCATCTAGGTAGTGAGCATACATATAACGTGGTCCGCCGATGAAAGACTGAGGCAATATGAGTCTGCCACCACAGTCGGAACCATCGCTATCTCCTCGCATAATGGCGTCCCATACATACTACAATACATCATATCTGAATATCATTTTGTGCCGCGCCATGAAATCGATCATATTTATTGGAAAAGATCTTCCTGTCACAATAGTCAGATAGTTTAAAAAGAGTTAACACGGATCAAGGAGCATGTATGCAATAAGAATAGTACGCATTTCATTGTCTATTCGTCTATTCTGCATCAGAACAGACCCAATATGGCCACGGATCAACTTCAAGTTCTTTCGGAATAGCCGTCTTCCCTCATATGTCACAACAAAGACAGATCTTGGGAATTATAGTGACATGCGTAGACTGGATGGAGCCTGTGAGACTCGATGTGGTTGTCCAATACAACTTTAGCACAATTAATAATTATCGTAATCTACTGATATTGTTTACAAAACCCAGCTATCATACACAAGCACCCTACAATATCACCTGTTGGTAGTTCATACTCGTGAGCACCTACAACGTTATATAACCTAATTTTAAAGGGTCACTCACTACAAGAAAAAGGAGAACAGGTGACCAAGTTTTCCCGGGCGACATATGTCGCCCGGGAAAGAACACTAACGACAAAAAATCGTTCCCTAACGTGGCAACAATCACCATAGCGACTTTTTAGTCAAAGTTTGGTTAGACATTTTCCGCTTTGGCGAACCTTTCGCCCTGGGGTGTGGAGAAAAATGACAGATATATGTTATTGGTTCAATTATGACCCGTTAAAACTCAACGAAAACTCTTAGCGAGGCATTTTTTCCACGCTCACTTCCGGGCGACATGTCGCCCGGGAAACACTTTATACAATTTTTTTAATTAATTCGGACTGAGGATGTTTTCAAGTCGTGAGTAATTAAGTGTTAATTAAACGTTGGTTTTTTTCACACACTGATTTCCCGGAGCAGACATGACGCCCGGGAAACTATTTTAATTAAAATTCAACATAAAAAATGTAAGAAATTCCTGAGGCGGCAACATTATACCCGCTTATGTTCCAGGGCGTATAAGATGTCCGCCCGGGAGTTAGTTATTTACATAAAAAGAATTAATTATGCTTATAAATCACTTAGTTTTTAATCAAAAGCAAATATTTTAATAATTATATAATTTATAAATAATCAACTTAAAAAGATAGTCAGTATATACAGATAGCGAGATAAGGTCCCGTATGGGGCCGGAGACAGGGGAATGTCCCGGGCTGGGGGGGGGGGGGGGCCTAGAATGTTCCCCTGCGCAAATAGGTTTCGCTATCTGCCTAAAATATCTGGCGAATTTTTTACCTAGTAAAACTATGATACTTATACAGCACCATCACCACCACCACCACCACCAAAACTCTTATCCTTACACACTCTTTACAACCACCTACCATCACACCCATTTTGTACAACTATATGTAAATAGGGAGACGTGATGAAATCTTTTTTGTGTCGATGTGAGTGGTGAATGTATTGTTTAGAGAACAATCACAAAAACCACACGAGCTTTGGCAAACTACTATGACGTGAGTCCTCGATCAAAGAAAAGTAAACACATAAGAACCTATTTATCTATGCAATGTATAAAAGTAACAATTTTAGTTCTTTAAATGACTGTCCTTTAATAGATTTTTTGATCGTTAACAGTCCCCTTCACACAAAGAAACATAGAATATGGATTATTTTAAATGGAAGCGATGAGATCACTTTATTGGAAACGCAAGTTCTTCTTTCGGGACCGACAACACCTTCAAATTCTTCTTACTGCAGTGCAAGTTATTTCTTCAGATCCTCTAGAGCCAGCCCTTAGTACCTGGAAACACAGAGTGCTCAATACGTGCAAGCTCTAACTAATGAAGATAAAGTATACTAAGATGGCAAGACTTGCCATTTGAGAAGAATCCTGATGACCACACATGTCCGTGTGAGTCAACTGCCAATACTCATGAGCTTTTAAATGAAATGGCGATAAACTTCCGAGTGGAGTAGTAGTCTAGTAGTATTTAGTTGAATGTGGCTAGAAAAAAGGAGATTGAGGGGATCCCGACAGTTTCCATGTTTTCAACCATTTTTTAGAATGTAGTGTTTAAGATGTGTCATGTTTTTTTTTAAATAAGAGTTCTTATGTCTTTATGGGTATACAAAAAATTGCTACAATTGAACATCTAATGTACAAACATAAATACACGAACTCATCCGGTTGAAATCATCTAATACTATACAAAACGATAAACCATACTCGACTCATCCGTTGATAACATATCGACTCATCCGTTGAACATCTAATGTACAACGATAACATATCGACTCATCCGTTAACAATTCTAATTTACATACGACACAACATATCGACTCATCGTTGAACCATCTAAAGTGTAACGAGATAACATATCGAAAACTACATCCGTGAACATATTAATAATACAACCGGATTAATATCGAACTCATCCATCGTTGAAACATCTAATGTACAACGCTCCACACAATTCCGACTCATTTCACAGTATGAACCACAAAATGTGTAACTATTACATATCGAACTCTCCGTTGAAGCATTTAATGTACAACGATAACATATCAAATCGTCCATTTGAAACGTATCTACATGTATAACCATACCATATCGAACCTCGCGTACAGGCCGTCTTGAACGTCTACATGTATAACCATACCAATAATCCGACTCAGATTCCGCTTGGAAACGTCTATGTCTAGAACCATACACCATATCGACTCGTACCGTTGAATACAGTCCTCATGTACAACCATACAACATAATCGACTCATAAGTTGAAGACATCTAATGTATAACCCTAACATATCGACTCATCACGTTGAACCTCTAAGTATAACGCCTCTAAACATATCGACTCCTGCCGTTCTAACCATCTAATGTATAACCAAAAACCATAATCGAGCTCGTCCATTGAACGTCTACACGTACCAACCATATACTCGCATATCTCACTCGACCGTTTCTGAAACGTACTAATGTACAACCATAACATAGAGCTGCGCGAGCATACTAAACCTCTAATGTATCACCCTAACATATTCAGGACGACTCATACTTACAATCCGTCTAATGTATAAACCCCTAACAAATCTCTCATCACGTTGATCCTCTAATGTAGTAACCCTAACAATATTCGACTCATCCGTTCTGAACCACTAATGTATAACCATAACCATATCGACTCGTCCAGTTGAAAGTCTATCATCGTCATACCATACCTTACGAATCTCCAGTCCTTCTCGAACGTCAATGTATAACCACACGAATCGACTCTGCGTTGACACGTCTAATGTTATAACACCATACCTAACGAAGCTCGTCCCGTTGAATGTCTAATGTACAAAACCATTAACATATCGACTCATACGTTGAACCTCTATAAATGTATAACCCTAACATACACGACTCAGAGCGTGTTGAACCTCTAATGTTATATACCTAACATAATCGGACTCAATACGTAATGAAACCCTAATGCTATACACCCTAACATATTCGACTCATACCGTTACCTCAATGTAAAAACCATACCACATATCGACTCGTCGTATTGAACGTACTACATTTTATAACCTACCAAAACGACTCGTCCGAGTGAAACGTCTAAGCTATTAACATAATCCATAATCGACTTGTCCGTTGAACGTCTGATGTATAACCATACCATATCACTTGCTCGCCTTCGAGATAAGATGGTAATAAACATTATAATTATTTTACATACATTATATAAAACAATATATCTGATTATAATCTTTTAGTGTGGTTGTGATTTTTAGTCGTTTTAATGTTTTTAATCTTCTATACGTGGTATTACATGATGAGCGGCTAAGGCTTAGAGACTCGAGAAGTACCCCACGTCGCTCAATTCGACAACTTCTCTTCGTGAACGTCACACCTTTAACGGGGTATTCATACGGGATGAGGACCGAGCTATATACGTAAGTTTTGTATTATAAAAACAGCCCATTTAATGATTTGTCGAGAAAATAAATGGTACAACCCGACTACAATAAATACAACTATCTATTCTCTATTTTGTGAGCTCACAACATAGAGGAGATGGGAGGCTGACGGAACGGCTCTAGGCTCCAACACCGCAGTTGGGTGTGCCCTAACACTGATTAAGAGATCAATCCAGGCTCGAACACAGACGCATATGCCAGCGGGAGGCACCTCCCGTGTGGTGGTAGGTGGGTACTACCGAGACGGGCGCAGAGATGTACCTCATAATCCGCCCTCCACCGCATTCCGCCCCCTCCGCCCCCGCCTCAATGCACGCACAACTCCGGCGATGTCGAAAAGCTGAAAAAGAAGAACAAGTACCTAACCAAACAGGTGAACTTGATGATGAAGCTTTTTAGAAGTGACGACAAGTTTTCACAGATGCTGACACAGTATGAGTCAACACCTGAGTTCGGTAGCGGGAGTGGCGGGTGCGGGGATGATGAGATAGCCGACGATGAGGACGGCGGCGAGGACGAGGAGGACGAGGAGGATGGCGATAGTTAGAGATGTTATATATTGGTTAGTATGCTATTTTGTTTCTTTACGTTGATCTTGGCGACCTTTATGTAAACATTTGTCTCCCTATCTAGTTGAATATTGATTTGTAACTTGCGGATAATTCAAGGTTTGTGAATAGTAAGCCCCGTTTTGTAGACTATATTGTGTTTATTAGGATTTTGGACGATTTAGCTTTATTAGATCAAATGCGTTGATCCGTTATATTGTATTGTGTTTTGGTACAAGTTGTGATGTATTTGGATAGAGTCTATATTGGTTTATACAGGTTTGATGTTTGGTAGATTTTTTTCCGGAAAAATTCCGGAAAAAAATCTGGAAAATAGCTGCTGTGCAGGCTGCAAAAAAAAAAATTTGCAGACATATCCCGGGCGACATGTCGCCCGGGAAGGTTAAAAAAAATTATAATTAATCCCGGGCGACATGTCGCCCGGGATAAGTGCGAAATTATTTTATTTTTTCTTTTCCCGGGCGACATGTCGCCCGGGATAGTGACGAAATAATCTTTATTTTTTCTTTTCCCGGGAGACATGTCGCCCAGGATAGTGACGAAATAATCTTTAGTTTCTTTTTTCCCGGGCGACATGTCACCCGGGATAAGTAAAAAATTATTTTATTTTTTAGGAAAACGCTATTTTAACTTTCCCAGGAGCCGACACAAGTCGCCCGAAATAGTGATATGAAAAAGAAGAAGATAAAACAATAAAATTAAAAAAGAAAAATATAAAAAAACAGAATAGCCGTCTTCTCCATACACAAAAAGAAGTGGGAATTATAGTGACATGTAAGAGGGATGGAGCTTGTAGACTCGTTGTGGTTGTCCAATACACTGCTCAATAATAATATCGTAATCTATTTTTGTTTCAAACCC
Source organism: Tanacetum coccineum (assembly GCA_026074375.1). Lineage (NCBI taxonomy): Eukaryota > Viridiplantae > Streptophyta > Magnoliopsida > Asterales > Asteraceae > Tanacetum > Tanacetum coccineum. The sequence continues at coordinate 24,555 of BQNB010046212.1, read as the reverse complement.
AGCTTCATACACAATGGCACCCAACATATCACCTGTTGGTAGTTCATACTCGTGAGCACCTACAACGTTATATAACCTAATTTTAAAGGGTGGAACTTGTGACTCTAGAAGCTTCTCACGCGCAGTTCTGAACAACTGTACCAACGCATTGTGATTGTCTAACAACTCGATTAGGCCTTCTACGATGTCCCTACAAAGGCCACTGTTCTCACCGCCAAAATGGTGCATACGGTTGTCTACTTCATTATCCGTATCATAAATGTATAATTGCAAGAACCTGGGCGGTTCCCCATCCGCCGGACATAAGGATCCTATCCAATGGTACAACTGACCTAAAATTTTGAATACATAAGGCCCTCGTCCAATGTTAATTGATTCACCGACATGTGCACCGAGAGACGTCATGATGAACATCTGATTATACGCTCTTATATTTTCTAAAAAATGGTGATCTCGAAGCAACAACTGTATATACTCCGGGTATATCTGGTAGGTACGTATAACAACACGGCCTGCCATACAGCAACGATGGTATTTAGGACGTGCATTATTGGGACTATCTTTGATATGTTTCACGTACCAAAAACGGGCACCATAACAATGTTCACAACTTCCGATATGTTTATACTTTAACGGTGGCCCTGCAAGAACAGCGAAAGGTATTAAGTGCCAAAATGATCTTGATTGAAAATACATCATAAACTCCCATGTTAACAGGAACATTAGTAAGCAATACCTAATCGACTTAAGCGGCTACCGGAATTGTCAACTGGTCCGCTGAAACCATCTCCAATATGCGTTGGACGGTTACTTGAGGAAGCTGAATTTCCATTGTAGCGACAACCATGTCATGTTGCCTTCTCGGTGAAACATTTCCAGAACAGGTAGTCGCGGGAACCGCGGACATACCAACATGAGTCCCACTTGTTTCGACACTATTTCCCGCGAATCTGGAATCTAGTTTACGTTTTCGCGTCTGACATAGTGATATACTTGCAAAAGTAAACAAATATGTCAACTACAAATATACAAACAAATATGTCAACTACAACTACAAATATACAACCAAATAGTAAAAACAACAGACATATGATGACAAGGTAAATGAAACGGCAAAACAAAATGCATGCACGACAATCTAAAACCTAAACATCTAAAAATTCATACGGAAACAACATACCGTAAGTATCAGCACGATGAAAACGGAGAAAGAGTAGGTAGAGGAACCGGCAAAGAAGTATCGCGAATAGTGTACGTAGAAAGAAACACAATATAAAGAAGAAAAGAATGGAAGACAGCATAACGGACTGAAACACACGGGCCAACAAAACAAGCCGAAGGAAGCCCAAAGCAATATCAGTGAACTTTTGTCGCCACACAACATGACGATTAGTATAGAGAGTAATAGATAATATCACAAAGAAGTAAAGAAAATACTTTACTTTTAAATATGGAGTAACTTAATAAAGCTGGATTTGAATGACCTAACTCTTTCCAAATTTCGACGATGGTTACGTACTTTAATATTAGAATTAGTAGACGAATACTCGTGTAAAATGACAGTGTATAGTTAGGGATGGAGTGAAAATTTTGCTCGAAATAACACACTTTAATAATTTTTAAAAACTACACTAAAAATTAGTTCTTAAGAGGGCAAATTGCAAAAAAACCATATATTTTAAAAATTTTACACTACTATTTGTTTTGCTATAGGGCACATGCCCTTTGTGCCCCTTCTTTGTCTCCGCCCCTGTGTTTAGCGGCAAATAATTATATTTGAGAAATCGTGATTCTGGTTCGATCTTTGCTGCAAATCATGTATTTTTTAAAACAAAGCGTGTGTTTTTTAAAACTAATATAATGTGTGTTTTTTATATGTTATCAAGTAGTTTGATATTGACTTATAAACTTAATATGTTATTATAAGTTAATTAAAAGTCTAATTTAAACTAACTATATTTATTAAATATCAAGAAAAAAACATTTAGATTTTACTCAAAGATATATTTCAACATATATAACTTTTAGTAGCTTGTGACTCCTTTATTTACATATGCTGAAGTTTTTATTTTATTCTGCTTTTCTTTTAGGGTATAATATTCACAACTTCTTACACTCAAGTCTCTTTTATCTTCACCTACACAATCAATACATACAACCAATATATATTTATTTTTTACCATTTATCATAATCAAACATAACATATAATATAAAATAATAAGTATTAAAAAGAGAAAAAAAAGAAAACAAATAGCCATTAATTAGTTGTCATGTGACAGATTAAAGGTTGTCAATTTAGGTTGCCAAATGACCCGATCGATGAAAATTTTTTAAAGTTTGTATTAAAATATTATTATTTTTTGTACCTTATACCCCTTCCATTGAATTGCTGACTTATTGGTAAAAGAGGTGAGATCCTCAAAAAGCAAGGGCAAAAAAAGATCAAATTACTTGATCTTGGTCATCCATTTCATTCACATCAAATGGCCATGATTCAATCCTTCACACATATATAATGCCCAAAAAGACACACCTCCATCTCATTTATTTATTTTTTTCTCTCTCCTAAAAAACACACCTCCACCGGAGGAACCCTAAAATCACCGCCGGAAAAACGTCTCCATCCTTACTACACCGCAAACATTGCCACCATCATCGGAACACATCACCATCATCATCGGAACACAGCGCCACCATCACCACCATCATCATACTCGGAACCCTAACATCACCACCATCATCCGAACCCTAACATCACCACCATCGCCAGAAACATCACCACCATCACCGGAATAAGCTGAGATTCAAGTAATAAACTAAACGAAATGGATGAAGAAACATCGCTCCAAATGGATGAAGAAGAACTAAATAAACTAAACGAAGTTATTGTTGAAGAAGTTACAGTTATGGAAGAAGTTATGGAAGAAGTTACAGGTGAAATCTCATGAGATTTGTAACAAACTGTCTTGAATTTGTAATAAGCTGAGATTCAAGTAATAAGCTGACATTTATACTAGTGAATGGAATCTCCTGAGATTCAAGTGGAATCTCATTAGATTCAAAGTGAATCACTAGTATCAAAAATTGTTCTAAAAATTGGAATCTCATGAGACTTTTGATACTAGTAATAAGTTGTTTTGAATTTGAAATAAGCTGACATTAGTATAAATGGAATGTGAGATTCAAAGTGAATCACTAGTATAAAAAATTGTTATAAAAATTGTCCATTCACTAGTATAAATGTCAGATTATTATATGAATCTCAGGTGATTTACTAATATAAATATCAGCTTATTCCTTGAATCTCATAAGATTCAAGTGGAATCTCATGAGATTCAAAGTGAATCACTAGTATCGAAAAATGTTCTAAAAATTGGAATCTCATGAGACTTTTGACACTAGTGATTCACTTTGAATCTCATGAGATTCAAATGGAATCTCATGAGATTCACTTTGAATCTCATGAGATTCCACTTGAATCTCATGAGATTCACTCTGAATCTCATGAGATTCAAATGTGATATTATTATAAATCTAATGTCATTCTTTTTTTTATACACAAAATGTATGAGAACGCCAAGAAGTACTTTATACGAGCAGAATGAGACACCTGGTGGATCAATTTATTGGGAGCCTCATGTAGAAGGAATTCCTATACCAGTTGAAGGGACCTACTATGGTACAATAGATGAAGCTTTAGATATGTATACAAAATACGCTGAAATGGCTGGTTTTGAAGTTAAAAAAGGAGGCCAAAGGAAAACAAAATCAGGAGCGGTTCAACATAAGTACATTTATTGTAACAAAGAAGGTGTTCCAAAAGGTATTAATATCAACACTCTTGATCCCGAATATAACAAACAAAAAAGGAATACAACAACTCATGCAACAGGTTGCAAAGCTCATATAAGATTAGTTTTGGATAGTGTTTCTGGAAAATACAAGTTAGAGAGCTTTAAACCCAAACACAATCACATGCTTATCCCAAAAGAGTACAAACATTTTACAAAGAAACAAAGAAAGATGAATCAATCAGAAAAAATGTTTGTTGTCAAAGCTGCAACAAATAAAATTGGTGCAACACGTGCACACAACTTGTATTGTAGCATGAAAGGCGGGTATGAATATGTTCACGGGACGAGCGATGATTTTAAGAATCATCAAAGGGATGTTAATCAGTTTATAGGTGAAAGTGACGCACAAATGCTTATAAACAAAATGGAAAACAGAAAAAATTATGTGCCGAACTTTACATTTCAGTATAAGGTAGACAACTCTGAGTTGGTTGCCATGTTTTGGGCCGATGAAGTTGCCAAATGTAACTACAAAGAGTTTGGAGACATAGTATCTTTTGATGCAACCTTCAACAGCAACAAGTAAGTGAATCACTGTTTTTGGCTTTATAATTAGGCTTATTTTAGGAATCACAAGTGATTCCCTTTGAATCTCTTGTGATTCCCTTTGAATCTTATGAGATTTCACTTGAATCTCATGTGATTCTAGTTGAATCTCAAGAGATTCTTCTGGAATCTCATGTGATTCTACTGAATCTCATCAGATTTCTCTTGTGATTCCCTTTGAATCTTATGAGATTTCACTTGAATCTCATGTGATTCTAGTTGAATCTCAAGAGATTCTTCTGGAATCTCATGTGATTCTACTGGAATCTCATGTGATTCTTCTGTTCTCACAAGTACTAACAAAATGATTTTTATATAGGTACAACATGAAGTTTGTACCATTCATTGGCATCGATAATCACGGGAAATGTGTCACACTTGGTTCGGGAATGCTTTTACATGAAGATACACAATCATACACGTGGCTGCTAACGGCATTCATGTCGGCTTTCTTAAAAGAACCAACCATGATTGTGACCGATCAAGACGGAGCCATGAAGAGAGCTATCGAAGCCGTTTTTAAGAAATCCAAACACAGACTTTGCATGTGGCACATTATGCAAAAAATTCCATTCAAGGTATTTTTATTCACATAACTATTGAATCTCAGGTGATCTCTCTGAAATCTCAAATGATTTATGTTGAATCTCATGAGATTCTCTTTGAATCTCATGAGATTCAGAGTGAATCACATGAGATTCAGAGTGAATAAGATTCAGAGTGAATCTCATGAGATCAGAAAGGATCTCATGAGATTCAAATATTGATCAATCACATGCCTATTTTGTATCTCATGTGATTAAACTAATAACTCTTTTATCCAAAACAGATTTGTAAAGAAATATACAATGAAACAGATTTCAAAGAACGTTTTGATAAGATTGTTTGGAATATGTTCATTAAACCATTGACGTTTGAAGAGAAATGGGCACAATTGATTGAAGATTTTGGTTTGCAAAGTCACAAATAGATGACAAAAATGTTCAATCTTCGAGAAATTTAGATTCCAGCTTATTTTATTGACTCTCCATTATTTGGATTGATGAGGACCACTTCAAGGTCTGAAAGTGAAAACTCGTTCTTCAAGAGTTTCACAAGCCCTGGAGCAACGCTTGTTAGTTTCATGATGTCATATGAATCAGCAATGGAAAGGCAAAGGTATAGGCAAGAGAAATTAGACTTCAACACAATTGATGCAGCTCCAAAGTGTATTACACAATTAGATATTGAACGTCATGCAGCACGAGTATACACTAGGACGATGTTTTTGATTGTTCAAACTGAAATAAATGAAGGTTGTTGGAATTGTACGATTCAAGGTTTAAATATAGATAAAGGTTGTGAAACTGTCATTATTAGAGACAAGAAGCCGAATGAAAATAAATCACTTTTTTACAAAAAAAAGGAAAAAAAGGAAAAGAAGAAGAGAAGAAAACTCAAACAGCGAGAGACTATAAGGTAAGTTTTTATTTGTTTTAAACCTGAATTCTTTAAGTTACTAAATGCACTCTGAATCTCATGAGATGCACTCTGAATCTCATGAGATTCACTCTGAATCTCATGAGATTTACTCTTAAATGCTAAACATAATTTTATTCTTATTATTATTTTACTGATAAAAAATGCCAACTTTTATGCGTTAATTTTTGAAAAAATTTTCAGCAAAAAAAGAAGAGGATGAGATTTATCAATTACTATCTCCATGCCAGATGTGAAGAACAACAAATGAATATGAGGACGAAAAAAGCTACACGATCGTCCCTTATAAACGCGCTATTTAAAGGTATATGCAGTCTTATTTAACTTAAGAATTGTTTGATATAAATTAATTTATATAATGTGTGTATTAGTAGATTTGATTATTCATGTTTTTGTGCAATTAATTCGTGTTATGTGTGCATTGGTTTCATATAATACTGGTTTGAATGTTATATGTTTTTTTTTTAATCTTCTTTGCTTGAGGACGACACGTGTTTGATGCATTTAATGCTTTGCCTAAAAGCGCATTAGTTTCAATAAGTGTTTAAGCAAAGTTATATAATAACACGAAGATTCAACTTGATATGGTATAACCTGATTTGATGCATTTAATAGCTTTTCCTAAACGCGCATTAGTTTTTGTAATAGTTTAGGCAAAGCTATTAGATGCATAAAATATCAGTTTACAAGCTGATTTTGATGCATCTAATCGCTTTGCCTAAAACGTGCATTACTTTCCGTAAGAGTTTAGGCAAAGGTGAGATGAAATAAAAAGACTTTTTTTCATAAAAAGAATAAGAAAGATTATATACCATTGATTTAAAATCAATGATGTAGATTAACTATCATCCTAACTACCTATTAAGGGTATAAAGTTAATTTTCACAATCATCTTCTAACTAACTTATGATAAAACATTAGCTTCTTTTCTTAATCTTAACAGACGATACTTTCTCTCATTTTCTCTTGATTTAAAACTACAATCATCTTGACTATTCCATTCATATCTAGACTATTAAGAAAAACTACAATTACAATTTTTAACCAAACATACCTGATGATACTCTCTTTCTCTCTTGATTTTCTAAAAACTAAAATCAATTGATTTAAAAATTAAGCTACATACCTACCATATTAGTTACGACATGCGTTCCTATCTAAACCATTAATTAACTAACTATGTTGCATCGTCAGCTCTATTTCACTCCTTTTCCACACACAAAAATACAACACATGATTGTTATGTTACAATTCTTTTTGTTTGTTACTGAGTTGTTTCACCAATGATTTTTTGGTCAAAAATTCTACCATTTGCTTCAATAACTTAAAATTGAGCTACATACTTACCATATCAGTTACGACCTGGGTCCTATCTAAACCATTGATTCACTAGCATGTACATACCCATAAGAAATGGTTAAGAAAATCTACTTAACAAAGCCAGCAAAATTGTTTGATATAATACTATAATAGGTTAGATTTTCAATAATATACCACACATTTAAAGTATTCCAATTTTATCCTAGTTAAAGACATAGGCGCAAATGAGCGGCCAAGTCACAGTAATACCTGTGCACTTACTTTAACACTGGCCATATAAGTATATAACCATTAGCATTTAACTGATGTGTTATAAAATCGATCACGGTTAACCATTTTGATGCACAAAAAAGTGTTATTTCATAAAGAGGCATGTTGATTATCTAAGGATATGTGTTGTATTACTTCTTATGAGAACCAATGCACATTTAGCCATTTTGATGCACAAAAGAGTAATATTTCTTACAAAGACGTGTTGATTATCTAATGATACGTGTTTTACTAACTTCTTATGAAGACTAATGCACATTTAGCCATTTTGATGCACAAAGCAGTCATATTTAACAAATCAGTTACAATTACCCAAACATATCACACTTTTTACCAACATTCACATTTAGCTAATTTTATGAACATAATAGATACATTTTAATCTAATGCACACTTTAACGTAAAATAATAAAGCAATTTTAAATTAGGAAATCAATACCTTTAGAATTTTAGCAATCATATGTAAACTTTGCCTAAATTCCTATGAAATATAATGCACATTTAGCCCTTAATTAATGCACAAACACGTGTGAAACGAGATCACGCTGATTTCATACCCTTATAACATTGCCTAAATTCCTACGAAATATAATGCACATTTATCCCTTAATTAATGCACAAACACGTGTAAACCAAGATCACGCTGATTTAATGCCCTTAAAGCGAAATCAGCATAATCTCTGTTTAATCGGTTTTAAAATATGAGATGGTTTTGATGCATTTAATCGCTTTGCCTAAAACGTGCATTACTTTCTATAAGAGTTTAGGAAAAGTTATAAATGCATAAAATCAGCTTGTAAACTGATATCAAGCTGATTTTATGCATTTATAACTTTGCCTAAACTCTTACGGAAAGTAATGTACGTTTTAGGCAAAGCGATTAAATGCATCAAAATCAGCTTGTAAACTGATATCAAGCTGATTTTATGCATCTAATAGCTTTGCCTAAACTGTTACAAAAACTAATGTGCGTTTAGGCAAAGCTATTAAATGCATCAAACACGTGTAGTCTCAAGCAAATGAAGATTAAAGAAACATATAACATTCAAACCAGTATTATATGAAATCAATGCATATATAGACATCAATTAATGCACAAAAACATGATCAATCAAATCTGATACACACATTAGTATAAATTCTGTTATTAACAAATCAATCTTAAGTTAAATGAGATCATACCTTTAGATTTAGCCCTTTTTAAGGGACGATCGTGTAGCTTTTTCGTCCGCTTATTCATTTGTTGTTCTTCATCGTCTGACATGGAGATAGTAATTGATACTCTCCTTCCACTTCTTTTTTTTTTGCTTAAATTTTTTCAAAAATAATGCATAAAACTTGGGCATTTTCATCAGTAAAATAATAATAAGAACAAAATTAGGTTTAGTTTACTTACAAATTCTTTTAAACGTCATTTTGATCGACTAAATGATCGATTGAAACTTTCTTTGCTATAAATTATGGTTTTACTCCACTTTTCTGAATGATCAATTAAAGGATCTCATAAGAGGATAAGATTGTAGAATTTTTGGAATGATCGAAGAGATGTTTTAAATTATTTTGATAAGAATTTACATGGTTTTTGAATGATTTTTGGGTTTTAGATTTGTTAAGAGAGAGCGTGCTGGTTTGTAGAGAGAGTACCGTAGAATGGTCATCCAGAGGTTGATAAAGATATTTTCTATTTTTATGAAAATACTATTTTGTCCTTCTAGACTTAATTAAGATGATACTTTAATCTACACAGTTGATTTTAAATCAAGGGTCAAAAATCCTTATTATTT
>BQNB010046212.1:0-15152 GCA_026074375.1 Tanacetum coccineum | reverse complement strand
TGTTAGCCTTACCTACTCCACCACCATCACCTCTCTCTCCATACTCATCACCACTTCCTCAGATACCCTTTCCGCCATTACCTATATCATCACCACCACCCATTAGCCCTACTTATGTTGAGGGATCTATGGGACTGAGATGCCTGAGATGTGTATACCGCTTCATAAGAGGCCGTGTCGTACTACTCCTGGTACTGGATGCGAGGTCGGGGAGAGTTCGGCAGCTGGTGCTGCTCGGCAGTTTGGACCTACCACAGCTAGGGCAGACCTCTACGGATTTGCTGATACATTAGAGGCCGCTCCAGGACGCCCGATGTCCAGAGAGTTAGGCTATGGTATTAGGGATACATGGGACGATCTTGTTGGAGCCATCCAGGAGATTGCACCGACCACCCTAGAGGGGGTCAACCAGAGAGTTATTGAGTTGTCTTCTACTGTTGACCAAGAGGATGAGATCATATATTCTCAGCTGGATGATGCACGGTATGACCGAGCTCTACTTAGAGCCCGAGTCAACATGTTGGAGAGTGATAGGCCCTTCCATAGACGCACAACCGTTCTGATGGAGGAGGAGGCCAGATTATCACGTGCCGCTTGGGCACAGTCAATGGATGCTTGTGATCAGATGCATTCCGAGGGCATATTACTCTGGACTACAGTTATGGCTCAGCAGTCTGAGATCGCTGAGTTACAGGCAGCTGACCGTAGGAGAGAGTCGGTGATTACAGAGCTGCTGAAAGCAGACCATCGGAGGCAGAGACACTTAGTAGAGACACTAAAGATAGTAAAGAGCCTCAAGACTCAGATGATTGAGCTCCAGAGACAGCAGGGACCTGCTAAGGATCCTGCAGAGCCAGAGCTACCAGAGGAGGCCGGTAGCAGTTCTTAGACTGTGTTATGATTGTAGCTACTGTACAGTCTGTTAAGTATTATGGGTTTATCCCAGCTAGCAGACTGTATAGATCTTTTGTTTTGTATAGCTACTCTGTTTAGATCTTTTGTTCAGATATCGGCTACTTTGTACAGCCTACTAAGTATTACGAGTATATCTCGGCTAGTATGGCTTTAGGTTATTTTGTTTTGTAACCTAAGTTTTGTGATCGTTTGTATTTAAACCAATCATGTATTATTTTCCCAAGTTATATATGAAAAGGTTGGATTATGTTTTATATGAAATCGAATTTATTGTGAATGAATGTCGATTTGTTAATTTCAATACTGTTGTGATCTCGTTTTAATTATTATGTATACGTCGAGTTATGGTTAAGATTTTTGAAATCTAACGGGTATTATGTTTCCTTGTGATTAGAAAAATGGCACCAAAGAGAACCACGAGGACAAGGCCAGTCACCGCAACTCCCCCACCAAACACAGACCCTACTACCACCACTTCGGTCACCAGTGCCCAACTGCAGGCCATGATCGACGAGGGTGTCACTGCTGTTTTGGCAGCACGTGCTACGACCCGGAATGGCGATGATAGCCATACCTCGGGAATAAGGAATGAACGCGCTGTTCGGGAGTGCACCTATCAAGACTTCATGAAATGTCAACCCTTATTCTTTAGGGGCACAGAAGGAGTGGTCGACTTGACCCAGTGGTTTGAGAGGATGGAAACCGTGTTTCGCATAAGTAACTGCACCGTGGAGAATCAAGTGAAGTTTGCCACTTGTACTCTTATGGGAATTGCTCTAACATGGTGGAACTCACATGCTAGGACAGTGACTAATGAGGTTGCTTATGCAATGACGTGGACTGACTTGAAGAAGAAGATGACAACTAAATATTGTCCGAGAAATGAAATCAAGAAGATTGAGGCAGAAATGTGGAACCTAAAAGTACAAGGCACCGATGTAGTAGCCTACAACCAACGCTTCCAGGAGCTAGCATTGCTGTGAAAGGTATGTCGGTGGGATGCCCGACCTGATTTACTCAAGTGTTGTGGCATCGAAGCCGAAAACCATGCAGGAGGCTATTGAGATGGCGACTGAATTGATGGATAGGAGAAATAACACTTTTGCTGAGAGACAGGCAGAAAACAAGAGGAAGTTTGAAGACACTCCTCGAAATAACCAAAACCAACAACCAAACAAAAGGCAGAACACAGGCAGGGCTTATGCTGCCGGGAACGGTGACAAGAAACCGTATGAAGGGACTAAACCTCGATGTCCCAAGTGTAACTTCAACCATTACGGTCCTTGTATACCAACATGCACTAACTGCAAGAAGCTTGGCCACCTGGCCAAGGACTGTAGGAGCCGGCCTGCAACTGCAAATAACAACAACAACAACCGCAATAACAATAACAACAACAACCGCAACAACAATAACAACAACAACCGTAACAACAACAACCCAAGAGCCCAAGGGGCAAATACCAATGCCATCGTTTGCTTTGAGTGTGGGGCTCCAGGCCACTTCAGGAAGGACTGCCCCCAGTGGAAGAACAAGAATCAGGGAAATGGTAACGGTGTAGCCAGGGCTTATGCAGTGGGAGTTGCAGGGCAAAACCCAGACAACAACGTTGTGACGGGTACGTTTCTCCTAAACAACCGTTGTGCTTCCATTTTATTTGATACTGGTGCAGATAGAAGTTTCGTGTCTACTCAATTTAGTACTTTGATTAATATAGCCCCCACTACATTAGATCATGGTTATAACGTTGAATTAGCTGATGGTAGAATAATTTGGGTAAATACGGTATTACTGGGTTGCACGTTAAATTTTCTGAACCATCCGTTTCACGTCGACCTAATGCCTGTAGAAATGGGTACTTATGACGTCATAATTGGCATGGACTGGTTGACGAAATACCAAGCCGTTATTGACTGTGCTAAGAAGATCGTTCGTATTCCCTTTGGGAGCGAAATCTTAATTTTTCATGGAGACGGAAGTAGAAATAAACGCGGGACTCGATTAAACATCATCTCGTGCACCAAGGCCCAGAAGTATCTGCTACAAGGATGTCACATCTTTTTGTCACATATACCATCAAGGAGACTGGAGACATGTCAAAGAAGAAGCAAATGCCAAGATTGTACCGATCTGTCAAAAATTTTCACGAAGTATTTCCCGAGTCTTGCCAGGTCTTACACATACCAGACAAGGGAATTTCACATCGATCCTTGTACATGGTGCTGGGCATCAGTTGCCACGGGCACCTTATCGATTGGCCCCATCAGAAATGAAAGAATTGGCGGATCAACTACAAGAGCTTTCTGACAAAGGCTTTATAAGACCTAGTTCGTCACCATGGGGAGCTCCAGTTCTATTCGTCAAGAAGAAAGATGGATCATTACGGATGTGCATAGATTATCGGGAACTAAACAAACTAACGGTGAAGAACCGTTATCCGCTACCAAGAATTGATGACTTATTCGATCAACTTCAAGGGTCGAGTGTCTACTCGAAGATCGACCTAAGGTCAGGTTATCACCAATTGAGGGTTCGAGAAGAAGACATCTCAAAGACTGCCTTCAGAACTCGATATGGACATTATGAATTCCAAGTTATGCCATTTGGTTTGACCAACGCACCTGCTGTGTTTATGGACCTCATGAACCGAGTGTGCAAACCTTATCTGGACAAATTCGTAATTTGACGATATTCTGATCTATTCTAAGAACAAGCAAGAGCACGAAGAGCATCTGAAGATAATATTGAAGTTGTTGAAGAAAGAGGAGTTGTATGCAAAATTTTCCAAATGTGAATTTTGGATTCCCAAAGTACAGTTCCTCGGTCACGTGATTGATAATAAAGGCATTCATGTGGATCCAGCCATGATCGAATCTGTTAAAGATTGGGCATCTCCTAAGACTCCAACGGAGATTCGTCAGTTTTTAGGTCTTGCTGGGTACTATTGGCGATTCATTGAAGGGTTTTCAAAGATCGCCAAACCAATGACCAAGCTCACTCAAAAGAAGGTCAAGTTTGAGTGGGGTGACAAACAAGAAGCAGCGTTCCAGTTATTGAAGCAGAAGTTGTGTAGTGCACCAATTCTGGCTTTACCCGAAGGAAGTGAAGATTTTATCGTATACTGCGATGCTTCGATCAAGGGTTTGGGCGCTGTGTTGATGCAAAGGGAAAAGGTTATTTCTTATGCATCACGCCAGTTAAAGATCCATGAGAAGAACTATACTACTCATGATCTGGAACTTGGAGCAGTAGTGTTCGCTCTGAAGATTTGGAGGCACTATCTGTATGGTACCAAGTGTACGGTGTTCACTGATCATAAGAGTTTACAGCATATTCTTAATCAGAAGGAATTGAACATGAGACAACGCCGATGGTTAGAGTTGCTTAGTGATTACGATTGCGATATTCGTTATCACCCAGGGAAGGCAAATGTCGTTGCTGATGCTTTGAGCAGGAAAGAACGGGAACCACCGTTAAGAGTTCGAGCTTTAGTCATGACTATTAGCTTGGATCTTCCTAAGCAAATCTTGAATGCTCAGACTGAAGCACGGAAACCAGAGAACATCAAGAATGAGGATGTTGGAGGTATGCTGATTGAAAATGCTAAATTTCCAGAGGCACTTAGAACGGAAAAGTTGGAACCTCGTACGGATGGAACCCTATGCCTCAATGGCAGGAGTTGGTTACCTTGTTATGACGATTTGCGGACTGTGATCATGCACGAGTCCCACAAATCGAAGTATTCTATCCATCCAGGTTCCGAGAAAATGTATCAAGACGTAAAGAAGCTATATTGGTGGCCCAATATGAAAGCTGATATCGCCACCTATGTTAGCAAGTGCTTGACCTGTGCTAAGGTCAAGGCCGAACATCAGAGACAATCGGGTTTGTTGGTACAACCCGAGATACCTCAATGGAAGTGGGACAATATCACGATGGATTTTGTCACAAAGCTTCCTAAGTCATCACAAGGGTATGACACCATTTGGGTAATCGTTGACCGTCTTACAAAGTCCGCAATCTTTATACCCATGAAAGAAACTGACCCTCTGGAGAAACTAGCGAGAATGTACCTAAAGGAAGTAGTAACAAGGCATGGAATACCGGTCTCGATTATTTGTGATCGTGACCCTAGGTTCGCATCAAATTTCTGGAGGTCACTTCAGAAAGCTTTGGGTACAAGTTTAGATATGAGTACGGCATATCATCCGCAAACTGACGGACAAAGCGAGAGAACCATTCAAACTCTCGAAGATATGCTTAGAGCTTGTGTGATCGACTTTGGAAATGGTTGGGTTAAACATTTGCCATTGGTCGAGTTTTCATACAATAACAGTTATCATGCTAGCATTAAGGCTGCACCCTTTGAGGCACTTTACGGTAGAAAATGTCGTTCGCCTGTTTGTTGGGCTGAGGTTGGAGAAGTTCAACTCACCGGTCCAGAGATAGTACAAGAGACGACTGAGAAAATCATTCAAGTTAAGCAAAGGATGCAAGCCGCTCGTGATAGGCAAAAGAGCTACGCTGATTTGAAGCGTAAGCCGATGGAGTTTGAGGTTGGAGATAAAGTGATGCTCAAGGTTTCGCCTTGGAAAGGGGTTGTACGTTTTGGCAAACGAGGGAAATTAAATCCCAGGTTTGTTGGACCTTTCAAGGTAATAAAAAGGGTTGGAGACGTTGCATACAAGCTCGAGCTTCCTGAGGAGCTGAGCAGAGTTCATAATACATTTCACGTGTCCAACTTAAAGAAGTGTCATGCCGACGAACCCTTAGCCGTTCCGTTGGATGGACTTCATTTTGATGACAAGCTTCAGTTTGTCGAGGAACCTATAGAGATCACAGATCGTGAAGTTAAACGGTTGAAGCGAAGCCGTATCCCATTAGTCAAGGTTCGATGGAACTCCAAGAGAGGTCCTGAGTTTACATGGGAACGTGAAGATCAATTCAGGAAGAAATATCCACACCTCTTCACCAAGACTGCACCGTCGTCAAGTGCCGTGTGATAAGCCTTGAGGACAAGGCTTATTTAACGGGGGAAGACTATAACACCTCGTGTTTTAGGTCATTGTATGACATTATGTAATTCACAATTTATTTTTAGGGTTTTACGCGTTTGCTCTTAAACCGTAAACGTTAAGTTAAATCGCGTAAACTAAAAATGATCATTCAATGTAAACGGGCATTAAACGATTAAATGTTTACATCAAGCAAGTGTTATATGATTATTATAAGGATAATTAATAACTTTGTTCATCTTATTTTTATTGGCTACGTAAAATGCTTACGTTTCACGATAAAACGCGTTTCGGCATACCCGGAAGCACCAAAACCTAACTACGCTTAAACGAATACCCACGATTACACCCAATACCCAAAATAATAAAAATAACATCACATATGTGTATATATGCCGAAATTTTTGATGATAGGACCAAGAATTACAACTTGTCCATAATATCTAGATATTTAAGAAATATCTAAGGAACAAACTCTTACACCATGAACAACTTGACTTCTTAACCTTGTGCTAGGGTTAGAAAGTAACCATGGTTAAGTTAATAAGATATTTTTACTATAAATACACTTGCATGCATAAGTAAACTTTACCTAAACACTCTTTACTTACAAAATTTATTTTCTTTCTCTTTTCTAAGCTCCAAAACCCACGGCATTTTTAACACTCATAAGCAATCCATACAAAATTTTTATACAATCCATACAACCCTTTACACATCAATCCTAAGGCATACTAAGGTGTTTGCAAGCATTGGTTCATCATTTGCAAGTATTAAGGAAGAAAAGGGAAGATTAGGGTTTCAAACCTAATCTAGGGTTTATAAGCTTGTAAGCTTTGGTTTTGAATCTAAACACGGGTTTAGAACTTATTTCTCATCTCATACATTATCACTAAGGTCTTCCTAATTCCTTCATACTTTTATTTCTTATGATTTTATGTGTTATATGTTAATTATGGCTATAATCACCACTAAGGACTTTTTAATATGTAAAATGAGTTATTATTTATGTTTATGATTTTATGCACTTATTCTTATGTCATATGGTCATATATATCATGGAAAAGTGAAAGTAAAAGTATGTTAACATGTTGTTTAAGTATAAACATGTTTAAGTAAAAATTAGGGTTTTAATGTTACTTAATATAATTACAAATGAAAGTAATGAAATAAATTGTTAAAACTTGTTACAATGACTTTACAAGGACTATGGATGAACTTGGACATTATTATAAGTACCACATATGTAAAATATGGTTATAAGAGTTTTTATAGTAAACTACTAAATTAATTAATACATAAAACAAGGTTTTTATAAAGATATACACATTTATAAATAGGGGCTGTTTAAATTCGAATTCAATACAGTAGCTTTTGACTTTATACAAAAATAATACGTCTCGTGACGATTCCAAAATGATAAGAAACTCGAAAAACCGATTTATAACGAAAAAGATACGTTAATTACGAGTTTACGACTATAAATACTTTTATAAAACTATTTTTATAAAAGTTACTATTCATTACAGCAACTTTCATTTTTAAAACATCTAATATATGATATAACTTTTAATTACGAGATCGTACTCGAAAGAATCGCTAAAAACGGAACTATAACGAATAAACTACGACATTTTCGATAATTAAAGTTTATAAAAGTAATTTTATAAACTATGAACAGTAAAAGTACTATTCATCAGCGGACCCAACTTTATAAAATATAATACAAACTTGAAGAATTTAATAATATTGATCACTTATCGTCTTACTACAAGACTGGACGTAAGAACCGAGCAACGAAATTACAACCGACCAAATTAGGTCATTTTTTACGAAAAGTATATTTATAAACAATTTCACTTAATAAATATTAATTCTTTTTTTTTTTTTTTTTTTTTTTTTTTTTACTAAAACATTAGTCGGTGATTTGCTATATAGAAAATTGAGTGGTTATCAAAGTTCTATAGATACTAGGGAGTTTCATATGAGGCCTCTTCGGATTGGGGGCGAATCGACGAGTGTTGGATTTTACGATTTAAAGTGTCCTAACTCCTCGTACGTCATGTCATGACCTCTTTAATTATGATAGCCCGAACGATAGTACGATGTAACAACTATAAGATTATATTCAATGTTATTAATTAAAGTACTCAGTACTTATACGACCTTAATTTAAATAGGTTGCATCTAAACGTTTGCGGATGGACTTTTAGTACTCAAGGTGAGTTCATAGCCCCACTTTTTACAGTTTTACTGATTTACTATTATTCGGGTAAAAACATGCTTGTTTATAATTGGACTCAAGTGTTTTAAAATATATTATTATGTGTTTGCCTAAGTAGCGATAACCCTCCTGAGCCCATTTATCTATGAACCTGTCATTGCATAGATGTATTGTTAATTGGCATTATGTGAGCGCAATGAAATAAATAATTTATTGTGGGATTAACTCCCCGTTTGGTGATTTAGCTATCACCGGGAACGAACTTTTACCATCGTCGAACTTGATGTTGCGGTTACAATATACAGTACGGGCAAATAACTGCCAAAATTAGCAAATATATGGTGAGCTTCAGTGTCAGGATCTTAGTGCATAACAATAATCTGGTTTGTGATTTTTTGCATATGTTGTAACATCACGGGGAAGTCTTCGTCCAAGCATAATTTCAAATACAAAACCTATTGAATTCACCAACATTATTTGTTGACGTTTTAAGCAATGTTTTCAGGAGGTCAAATAGGCACGAGGTGCCAAGAATGCATGGATACATTGGATTGCACACTAAAGATTATTGTGCATCATATTTTGGGAAATGTATTATTGTCTTTTGTAATATTAAACAAGGAACAAGTAAAGCTTTATGCTTTTGTATTATGTCTTATAATTAAATCCAATGTATTAATTTAAACGACTTTTTGTGTCGTTCTTATATATATCTTGTGCTGTTGATCTTGAAGTAACACGCCCCGGATCCTTATTCCGCTGCGACCCATTTTAGGGGTGTTACACTTTCCCATCCATCCCTTTATTTGGTTTTTGACACATATATGTTTTTCTTAAGTGAAAACCGACCGCTATAGCTCGGGATTATACTTCCGTGACTATTTTCTTTCATCCAAGTTTAATTTGGTTTAAAACATTTAAATAAATGTTAATTTACGTAAAATCAATACTTTTGACATGCCTTTTACAAAAACACGAGGAAAGCCATAACACTAAAAATAATTATAATCGCGTTGTCAGAGCAAAACATAAATATTTTTACCTCTCATACGCTTAAACAAAAATAAGGATTTGAAACACAACTCGTAATTACCCGATAACATGAAAACTTTCACCTAACTACTAAAATCATAACATTATATCAAACTATATAGTAAAATATTAATCATGGCTCGAGTTAAGTATTGACCTGAATCTCGAGTTGTTACGTTCCGTCCCAATTTAAGGAATTGCCCATCTCGATGCTTATTTTTGACTTATCCGGTCTTTCATCTTCAGCAAGAGGTGAAGTACTTGACACTGAACCTGATCCTCACGTTCCCAATAACACCGGTCCGTCTTCAAGAATTCCAGCGAACTTTAACGATAGGAATCTGACTTTGCTTAAGTTGCTTAACCTCTCGATCTATGATTTCTACTGGCTCTTCAATAAAGTGCAGCTTATCATCAAGTTGAATCTCGTCAAGTAGGATGATGAGATTTTCATCAGCTAGACAGTTTTTGAGACTAGAAACATGAAACGTGCTATAAATCCCTTTCAATTCTTTAGGTAGTTCCAACGTGTAAGCCACCAGACCTACTCTTGCTAAGATCTTGAATGGTCCGATGTAACGTGGACTCGGTTTTTCGCGTTTTCCAAAACGAATAACACGCTTCCAAGGAGACACCTTGAGTAATACCATATCTCCGACTTCAAATTCCAACGGATTAGTTCTTCTATCCGCGTAGCTTTTTTGGCGGCTATGAGCGGTCAAAAAGCGGTTCTTAATTTGCACAATCTTTTTTGTCGTTTCTTGAATCAATTCCGGACCGGTGAGTTGGCTATCTCTAACCTCACTCCAGCAGATGGGCGATCTACATTTTTGTCTATACAAAGCTTCAAATGGCGCGGCCTTGATACTTACATGATAACTATTATTGTAAGAGAACTCGACCAATGGCAGATGTTGATCCCAACTACTTCCAAAGTCAATCACACAGGAACGCAACATATCTTCGAGCGTTTGTATCGTCCTCTCGCTTTGACTATCCGTTTAAGGGTGGTAAGCGGTACTCATATCCAAATTTGTCCCTAACGCCTTCTGAAGCGATCTCCAGAATCTAGACGTAAAATGGCTATCTCTATCCGAAATGATTGATATAGGAACACCATGCCTACACACAACTTCTTTAGGTAGAGTTGCGTGAGCTTTTCCATGCTATCGTCTTCTTTGTTGGTAGGAAATAAGCTGATTTAGTTAGTAGATCAACAAAACCCAAATCGAATTCGTACCCATCTGGGCGTCCTCGGAGCCCAGAAACAAAGCCATATGATCATTTCCTATTTCGCACAGGGACTTCATGGTGTTGAAGTATGTCCAGACGGTCTTTTGATGGCTCGACTTTAACCTCGCAACAAGTCAAACACTTGCTTACAAAGGTGGCAATACAGCCTTCATATTCTCCACCAATATAACTACTTTAGATCTTGATACATCTTGTCAGATCCCAGGTGAATGGAGTACTTGGACTTATGCGATTCAGGCATAATTAAGTCCTTCGGCCCACCAAATCGCGGTAACCAAACACGCTTTCCAAAACAACGAGTCCTATCAGGGTGAAACTTAAATATTTGCTCAATCAACCTTCCTAACTTCTCAGCCTTTACATTCTTCCTTTTCATTTCCTCCTTTTGAGCGTCAAGAATCTGATTAGGTGGATTGTTGTGTACAGTCATCACCAAAGCTCGAACACGCAATAGCTTAATCCTCTCCTTCCGACTTAAGGCATTAGCTACTACATTTTCTTTTCCGGGATGATAAGGAATTTTAAAATCGTAATCACTTAGAAGCTCAATCCATCTTCGCTGTCTCATGTTAAGCTCTTTTTGATTAAGAATGTAATGGAGACTTTTGTGATCATTGAAAATCGCACACTTTGTTCTGTACAAGTAATGTCTCCATAACCTAAGAGCAAAAACAACGACACCCAACTCCAAATCATGAGTTGTGTAGTTCTCTTCATGGACCTTTAATTGTTGGGAAGCATATGCTATAACTTTTCCCGTTGCATCAATACGGCTACAAAACCTTTGAGTGATGCATCACAATAAACCATGAAATCTTCCGTCCCCTCTGACGATGCTAAGATAGGTGCACTACATAATTTCTGCTTCAGTAGTTGAAAAGCTTCCTCTTCTTCTTTACCCCACTCATATTCTTATCTTTTGCGTCCAACTTGTCAGAGGCTTAGAGTTTAAGAAAAACCTATATAAGGCCACCGATAGAACCGGCAATTAGAAATTTCTTACCTCTGTGTGTCATTGTAGCAGCCAAATTCTTTATTGCCTCAATCTTGGCAGGATCAACATGAACGCCTTTATTGTCAATCACATGACCGAGAAATTGTACCGAATCTAGCCAAAAGTCACACTTTTAAAACTTGGCATACAATTGTTCCTTCTTAAGTAGCTCCAAGATAGTCTTTAAATGCTCTCCATGCTCTTCTTTGTTCTTAGAATAAACAAAAATATCGTTAATGAACACAATCATGAACTTATCAAGATATGGCTTGCATACTCGATTCATTAAGTCCATGAACACAGCAGGTGCATTGGTCAGTCCAAATGGCATCACTTGGAACTCAAAGTGACCATACCGAGTCCTAAATGCAGTAATTGGAATGTCCTCCTCTTTAATGCGAAGCTGGTGGTAACCTGATCGCAAATTGATCTTCGAGTACACGCTCGAACCTTGAAGTTGATCAAACAAATCGTCAATTCTCGGAAGAGGATAACAATTCTTGATCGTCAGCTTGTTCAGTTCGCGGTAATCAATACACATCCGAAAGGATCCATTCTCCTTCTTTACAAACAATACCAGAGCTCCCCACGATGATGAACTTGAGCTAATAAATCCTTTCTCCAACAGTTCTTGCAATTGAACCGACAGTTCTTTCATCTCGGACGGTGCCAGACGATACGGTGCTCGTGCAACGGATGCAGCCCCCGGTACAAAATCGATTAGGAACTCTACTTGCCTAGGTGGTGGAAGTCCCAGCAAATCATCAGAAAACACTGTAACTACTAATTAAAAGGAAAGTTACAAATTACTGGCACATCTTCTAGGCGTTTCTCCTTTGATTTCTTCTCAATCACTTGAGCCACAAACATCTAACAACCTCTCTCGATATACTTATGGGCCTTAATACAAGATATGACCTTTAATCGGGACAGACCTTTGTCACCCTCGACTATCAACGTCTTGTCCCTACAAGGTATGTGAACAACCTTCTCACCACAAACGATGACCGCATCGCGCTCGGCTAACCAATCCATCCCAATGATGACATCAAACGTACCAAGTTCAATAGGCATGAGATCAATTTCAAAAAGATGCTTTACTAAATTTAGAGTGCATCCTCTCAACACCGTGTTAGTGCTAACCACTTTTCCATCAGCTAACTCGACTTCATAACTAACATTTAGTTTATCCGGGTTGAAATCTATTAAGTGACAAATCTAAAGTATCACAAAACTCTTAACAGAACCAATCAACAAAAACAGAAGCAAATCGGTATTGAGTAAAAACATACCGTAACCACATTTGCCTTGCTTAGTTAGCATCCTTAAACATTGGCTCGACACATATCCTTCCACTTTGAGCTAGTCATCTTTGGTAGGTGGGTTCCTTTAAGCCCCTACATCACCACAATCAAAACAAGTTCAAATAGAATAGCATTTGCATAAGTGGCAACATTCTCGCCTTGCAATACCTTGACTTGTACCCAACATTTCCAATTATGGCCACTGATCAAACAGGGACCAATATTACAAACAAAGCAACAGTTACACATGGGAGTAGTCCAGCAGCACCATACCTCTCGTTCGGAGCAGTGGTCCTTAGCTCATTCATTCTTGCTTTTGATTATTCGTTTGATGTGCAAGAGTTATCCTTGTAATTGCCCCTACTATTGTTCCTACTTTGGAAGTTCTCCCACTTCCCTTTGTTTCCTTCCATATCCCTCGCTTTCTTTGCTTGCAACTTTGCTCCATCAACTTGTGCGCCATACGCACAGCTTCACTCAGGTTGGTAGGCTTTGAAGAAGTGACCTCACCCTTGATGTTCTCAGACAATCCTCTGATGTAAGCATCAATTTTCACATTTTCTGGCTCGACCATTCTTGGACACATCAAGGCTAATTCATTAAACCTCTGGGTATAAGCAGCAATGTTATACTCGTTTAACCTCATATTCCACAACCATGCTCTATCCTTTGAACTTCCACTGCTGGTCTAAAACTCTGTAGTCATCAATTTGCTTCATTTTAGTCCAGGAATTTGGATTAACAGCCCCCCGCCCCAATCCCCCCCCCCCCCCCCCCCCCCCCCCCCCCCCCCCACCCCCCCCCCCCCCCCCCCCCCCCCCCCCCCCCCCCCCCCTCCCCCCCAATTCATGGTTTCAATCTATTGTCACCAAGTCAAAGCAGGTTCTTGTAGTGTAGCGGCAGTGAACTTAACTTTCTTTCCTTTCGCACATTCACTGATTCCAAAAACCATCTCAGTTTTCTCAAACCATCTTCGCAGCTCGACAGCCCCTTCAGTACCATGAAAAACAATAGGGTTGCACTTTATAAATCCGTTAAAAGTGCATTCTCGGGGCCGGGACAGGTTCCCTCACCTATCCTGAATCTTCCAGCCTTGCCAGCATTAACTCGCCTAGCCCGATCAGCAGCCAAAGCCTCATTAACCCTCGAAGTGATCATTCACTTAATGGCTTGAGTCAAAGGTCTCAATTTTGGTGGCATATTCTGTCACGTCACACAGAAAACAACTTGATAAGCATTCATAACATGATATACTCATAACATGGTACAAAGACAAATCAATCATAACCACAGTCACACAACGTCAAGTAGCAATCAAAAGATAGTCATTTATTATTCATCACAAAAGAGTTAATACATAGTTGCATTGTTTCATGAAATTATACAAATCGTCACAACCAATAGCATCAAGTCTACTAACTGAGGATTTAATTTAGTAATTACACAATAAAGATACTACTAATGAAACTAAACTACTAAGAGTCACGAGGGGATCCCTGCGGCTCAGATGATGGACTTTCCTCATCTTCAACCGAAACATCGATAGCCTCATTCGGTCTTTTTTCAAACACAACTCCCTTACGAATCATCTCTTGATAGAACTCATAAGCTTGAACTCTAGTCTAATAGAGATCTCTCTCCACCCGTTCATTTTGCATAAGAAGTGTGTTGCTAAACATTTCTTCTTCCAGTTCCTTCTTCAACTTTTTACACTTAACTTTTCTTTAGCATTACCGAGCTTTCTAACCATATTTTCCATTGCAGTCGCTCCTTCTTCCATACTAGTTCACACTTCATTACCCAAATCCAAGATCAGCTTACCATAATACTCGTCCTTTGCTTTCCCCTTCTTCTCGACCAATGCATGTGCTGTCTCGCGACCACACAGTCATCTCAAAATAGAAGCAATCCGACCAATAAGAGAGTGAATGTCCCTCCTCATGAAGCCATGCAGTAAACTATCACTATCTTCTCAAAGGAAAGTGGTAGTACACGACTCACCTACCTCATGGACACTAGCAGGAACAATTTCATCCTCAGGCTCAACCGTGTCCTCAACCTTAATCACATCTTCAGGCTCAGAATCAGAAGCAGGTGGCGGAGGGTTAAGAGGATCCACATGTTCATAAAGAAATGTCAACTCTAGCTCATTCTCATCTTTTTCGTCATCTATATCCATATCTTCTTCTTCTTGAGGTTCTTCTTCTTCCTCAAATTATTCCTGTTCTGGGTCCTCGTCTTCATCCACTAAGACAGGCTCAAGAATAGCAGGAACAACATCGGGAGGAATTACGTTTGCCATGATAATCTAGAAATTACCTAATAATAATACTTCAATATTCTAATAATATCCAATAATAATTTTTATTAGAATATTATTATCATTAAAATAACAGTTGCGTAACCATGCAACA
>BQNB010046211.1:0-43838 GCA_026074375.1 Tanacetum coccineum | reverse complement strand
AGATGACTGTCTGAGATAGGTATGTTGTTGACTTCAAATACCTCATGAAGGTATTGTCACATTTCCATACTATGATTCTTGCAATAGTATGCAAATATACATACGACACTCATCATAGCGTTCAAATTCTTCACAAATTTATGAATTTGAAACAAGTATTCGGAAAGTTTACTCGGATGACTATTTAGCTATCTTGTAAAGAAGTAGTTGAGAATGTTGAAAACATTGGATTTCAACTTGCTAATTAGTTTCATGCATATCTGTTTTAGTATTTGGATAATTGGGATGTAAGACAATTTTTACTTTCTGATGAATAAAGATACGTGGTATTTGTTATTCATACATATAATAATTGTTATCCTATATTTGCATGTTTAATCCTTGAGTGATTGTATCATTCTAAATATGTACATTGTCGGTTAACGGTATAAGAATATTGTTACAAAAGACAAATGTGAGTGTTGGTTATATTCTTTGAATATATGGATGGTTCCCGCCAAACTCATATGTTATTCACAATGGATGCATATTGGACACCCCAGCTATCGAATATTTACTTTATGGATCCGTTGTCATAAGTAAAATTTTGAAAATGGTTAGTTAAGTTATCTTTAGACTTGAGAATACAAACAAGTTCTGGTACGTGTGGATATCACTTTTTAATTCTAAGTCAAACGCTAACTTGAAAATGGTAGTTATAAAGGCTATTATTGGAAGTGATGTGAAGCAGCGTTCACAACACTTGTATTCAACAAAGAATTTGTTCCTCCACTTGATGTGCAGTATGATACCATTGGCGCCTCTCTAGAATTAATCAGATAATTATGTGGCCGCACCCAAAGGGTAATCCAAGATGATTCTTGATTACATTTGGTATATCTGGATTAAGTTCTATAACGAGAATCTAAATGGTTAAACTATATGGAATAAGTTAGGATCCATATCCATGGTTTAACGGTATTTGAACAAAGGAATGATTATAACAAGAGATACATAACCATGCTACTGAGAATGTTTTTGAAACCTGATCTCAGACATTTCTAGGTTTAACAACGAATGTGAGTGTTGCTAGACGTTTCCGTCGTTAGTATATGGGTTGTCTGCTACTCCAACTCCCAAGTGGGAGCTGTTGGATTATGGTAGTTGGATACGCATTTATACGGCTAGAAGTGTATGAGCATATTGGGGGCACACACGTTAAACACTTAGAGTGCGTTTACTTCACGAAAGCTTTTAAATGTATACCAAAGGACAACAACGATTGAGACATGAATCTCATTATGTCCTAATGAGCTAGCTGGTTTTAAGAGATTCATTAACATGTCTAGATTCGTTTGTTTAAGGGATAAGGAGAGTTGTACAATATCTTGCCTTGAACCTTTTGGGACAACCGGGAGAACCTGCCTAAAATCACCGCCAAATACCATCATCATGTTTCCAAAAGGCTCTTCAACCGTGCATACCTTATTTTGTCGTAGTTTGTTTCTTAAGAACGATCTAAGGCCTCAAAAAAAGCTTATTTGCATAGGCGCTTCTCCCAAATAATAAGCTTGCATCTTTTTAATAATGCTCCAAGATCACTTTGAGCACTTATGGAGCAATGAGATGTCTCATCAACGTTGATAGGAATATGGAATCTGGAATGGAGCCGTTGTGGGCCTCGGACATCATCAAAGATGCACTAACACTGGAAGCAGTTTATGACTATATCCTCCTTGTCTTCTAATCGAGCGACAAGTGTTTTCCATAAGAAGGTCTTCCCGGTACTCCATATCACGTTAAACAAAATACAGACCGCCTGTTCCCGTTTCAACAGAATTCATGATGGTGTCGTAAACACCTTTTTGTTCTGTTGTTAAAGATGCATATAGTCGCTCGTATTCAGATTGCAACTCAAGTGGGTTATAATCCGTCTCATCGTATATAAGCCAATTACCAAATTCAGTTTCGTCTAGTATTCGGTTAAGGCATCTCAGGCAATTGCCTTCAAAGATGAACCTCTTGATCGCAAAAGTTCTTTACATAGAAGACGCAAACAGAGACATTTTTTTGTTCGTTGTCATCTCTAATTAATCAGGTCTGCAAAAGGAATAAACACAAGTTTGCAATGAGGTTTAGTGGTAAGTTACGTAATTATAGCAGAAGGTTGGTTGCACATTTACAAAATGAATTGCTTCCTTTATAATAGTAAAAAAAATAGACTCATTGTTATTGGCGTAATGAGATGGATAGCAAGTAGTTAGCATCTCCCATCATTAAAAAAGAAAACAAGTTTTTTTGTTTCGAATGTTGCTAAATGTCGTCACTACAGTAAAGCATAAAACAAAGAGTGGAAAACTATTGTGTATAACAAAGAAGTATATTAATAAAATATGTTGAATGTATTACCTGGAATTTTTAAACTTTGCCTTCTCTTGAATTAAACATTACTGGCAAGCAAGTGCCATGTTTGTAACCAAACAGTCAAAGGCGTCGTAAGCTCTTTTTGCGAAAGTAATGTAACAAAGAGCTCACGAAGCTGTTCAGGCGGTGCCCAATGCGCAGCATCTTTAATACTCTCAACATACTCCTTATCGTCTTCTAAAAGACCAGCCGCATTAGCAAGCTTCTTTGTAAGTAGGATAAACAACACTGTTAACTTTTTTTATGTCACCGTGTGTCATACATCCTTTAGCACTATTTAGGAGCATCCTGCAATAGTATGCGTCTCCAGTTGATATAGGAACACCATGAATTCCTCCAACTGATTTTCCTTGCTTCCTAAGCGTCCATATTCTTTTTGGCGCATTCCATACATACTTTGTGGGAAACTCAACGTATGTTAGCTCCCTTGCTGCTGGATACAGCTCATTCATTTTCATCCAACTTTCAAACATACTTTGACACACTGATGGCTTGTGAATAACTGTTTCAAGGTCAGAATTTTCATAATATACAACTTGTTGCTCCCTGGTAGGTGAAACTTCAACATATGGTGTTCTATAATGAGTCTCAAAACCAAATATCCTCCAAGCCGCCTCACATGCGGATAGGTATCTGCAATCAAAGAAAGCTTTGATTTCGTCAACAGGTTTTTGGACTTGTTGACCGTCTTCCGTAGTAACCGGTTCATACAATTGTGCCGACACTCTATCTGGACCTTTGTTTATGTACTTGAACAAATTTTTTATTGATCCCGTCCTGATTGCACACTCAACGTTACATGTGCATTGATTAAGTGTTACGAAGCGTAGCATTATATGGGACGCATAATCATTATGCAAACTGATTTGTCCATTCTTTCCACATATTTCCTGTCATCCACGGTCTTCTATAAAAACATGATAGCCCTCTGCGTCAAACCGAACTGCGTTGCGTGAATTTCTTTGGAAAATGTTTGGTTCATTTACGCTCAGCTAAATGCCTAGATTGGTTCATCTACACGCAAGGACCCATGCATCATAAAATAAGAATTCTAAATTTTTAAATCGGATCATCGTCTTTGTCTGGTATCTCGCTGATTTTGTTTTTGTCAATATCTTGAGCAGCGTTGGGAACTTGTCATCATTATGCAAGAACAAACCATACATGGGTGGCGGAAGTCCTCTTTTTTGAAACCTCATGGTTTAACTCTAATGCTATGATATATTATAAAAGTTAAATGGAATACTAATTAAGTAACTGTCAACACTTTGTTAGGAATTATTGACTTACGAATTGTTGAGTCGCTATATATTATGTTAAGCTTATGTATTGTACTGCTGGAGCTACGTCCAAAATAATGTAACTCTTTTACTTCCTTCATCAGCTGGTCGTGGTTATTTTAGAAAAGTCTTGTAAGACATCATGGCGTTCCGTTGATGAAAGGTTTGCTCGCGGCATGTATCTTGAAATCTCGGCCAGTTAGGATTGCTTGTTACAGATTATAAACAAATCTGGCAACAGTAATGTACACAACGCCCATGGCATCCATGTAGTTTTTGCTTCATGTACCTCTGGTCCACCGGTAATGAAAAGACACTAGATGGTTTTCCAAGAAGAAGTCGGGTGTTTATTTTCCAGCGCAATGCTTAGACGGAATATTCGAGTACGTATCTCATCTAGTTTTTGTTTTTTTTTCGACTTGTTTGGCGCGATGGAAAAAACAGAAACGTTCTGTCTCATTCTTGTGTAGCCATCCACAAGATTGTGAAACAAAAACGACATCCTCGAAAATAATTGTTTTTGATTTGACGGTCTGTATTTGGTAAAGCAAACTTTGGCGCAATACTATACTGTTTTATAGTCTTTACCGGGGTGGCCAGCCGAGAGGTTGTTTTTTAAGCGGGATTTCCAAATGATTAGCCTCTTGCGCACGCGGCATTCAATCAAAGGTATTAGCAAAGGAATGGTACAAAGGATGAAAAATATGATGCGTTCCAAAAACCTTCACCGATGTATTTCTTTGACAATGTCTTCCTTTGTTGTTGGCATGTATCAGGTCTGCATACATTATGACCAACAACTTCGTTGGCAGTCGGGAGGTTGTATGTTCGGTTGTCTTTGCCTCGCTTTGCAACCAACTTTATTCTTATATTTTGTTCGGCGTCTTCATTGTAGCGGTCACACGCCCTTCTAAAAGTTTTAACCAAATCACTTGAAGTATCTAACACATCTTTTACTTCTCTGATAATGTTTCGATCAATAGATTTTTTAGAATTAGACGGACCTAAAGATAACGAAGAGCTGCTGTAAAAGAATTATTTAACAGAGATTAAGCAATTATTCAGAATGAAAAAAAAGACGTAGCAATCAAGATGTTAATAAGAAAGTTTAATTTTATGTTACGACGTTATTACTCTAAGGCATCGCACACGGCATAGTCTAGTCTCTCAACGTCGGTTTTCCGTATCATTTTATTGATAGCTGCTGAAATTTCGGAGAGACTCGCCGCTTGAGTAGTGGAAACTACCCATACTATGGTATGTTTGTCCATGCAAGTGAAAAACATATGGACCTTTACCTTTCCTATTGATTGAATCATCAACCTTTCCACCCATCGAAGTAAAAGCAAACATGCTATTGTATGTTCTAATGTTATTTTTGAAATTTTTACTCTTGGCATCGTCATTAAAATACAAATCAACTAACGGTTTTGGAGCAGGCGGTGGTTGTTTAATGAAAACTTTTCCTTTGCCACAACAAATACTGTAAGCTTTGTTTGTTTGTATTATTATTTCCTCTTTTTGCTTCCGCTTCCCATACCAAAGCATGTAATTCTTTGCACTCAAATATAGGATCACCGTGGTCGAAGTAGTCTGGAATTAAAAACCATGCTTATTTAAGTTGAGTTGTATATACTATTTTTAATGTTCAATTAATGAAAAAAATACATAACGTACCTTTGGAAATACCAACGTACATGTCATATACATGGCCACCGTCATCATCAAGATTAAAAGTTACTGGTGTGCGAGGCTGTAAAGCTGGTCTCTTAGACGTTTTTGTTCGTCTTGATGATTCACCTACTTTGTATGAGGGGGGGGGGGGGGGGGGGGATTTTCTTTTTTTTTTTTTTTTTGGGGGGGTGTTTTTTTTCGTTTTTTTAAAAGTAGGGAAATGGGGTGTTGGTTAAAACCCGGACGTTGTTGAATTTATGCTTCGTTGGTTTTTGCGTTTTACGACAAATCGGGGCGTTCATAAAAAGCACTGAAAAGCAAAAATTTTTTTGATTATAAAGGGGACACACATTAGATAAGATCTGTATGATTTTCTTTCTGGGTCTTTAACTTTTCACCTCCCCCATACCTGCCATGGCGGGATTGGGTAATATTGTTGAGTTGTTTTGGGATAGCCTTCTATATATAAGAATGTTCTTGAGAATGAATATTTGACGATATTGGTGTCATTTTATACACTTTATTTGGGGTAATTTAACCCAATATCGTTGTATATTTTATGCCAAAATAGGTACTTAATCGTTCATTTTCAGGTATTTCTCATTTTGATGACATTAGGATGGATTACACGTGACTTGGGCTCATTTGAAGAAGAAACAGACGGGACTACGAACCAACACCAAGACTCTTAAAGATTTGTGCTCACAGAGCCTGGAGACGGCGTCACATATCATACACGACGCCGTCACACTTCATCTAGTGACGGCGTCAACCCCCCCCCCCCCCCCCCCAATCTCATATGATAGCGTCAGCCACACCGCTCAAAAGCAGAAGACTTCTTAGACGATTCATTTTATGACGGGTCACAGCTAAAAGCGCGATGCCGTTCGCACCGATTTTCTTTATATATACAACGAAAATTTAGGAGTTTTGAGTGTGTAACTTTAGTATAAAATAGGGTACGAACCTAGTTCGTTTACAGCTTCTAGGAGACATTTTTTAGGGTTAAAAACTTATGTTAACTATTCCAATTCATGTTCTTAATTTAATCAAGTAAGAGTTACTTTATCATTCAATATGTTATGTCGTGGTTTGATTATTGTACTTGCTTTATCTTTACATGCTGGCAAAACCTATTTATTGTTGTTTATATATATTATATATTATTAAAAGGTGTAGATCAGAAACGGATCATGTTGCCTCTTGTAATAGATGTGCACGTTAGGTCTTAGAAAACTAGCTTTTCTCTGTATCGCTGTTGATATGTCTAGGGAAACGTGATTGTGTAGAAAGGATGCTATCGGGTAACAGTCTTCATACTACCTTGTCCCCTAATATGGTTTATCCACTTTTAATATATTTCACATGCACTTAGTAAACTCCTAGGGGTCGTGTAATAGTCTTCATACTACCTTGCATGTGCGTCGCTCTAGCGGCATACTAAGTAGTCGGTGGGTTCGTGTAATTCGTTCATGCTTTAGGAAATAATTACATAGATCGTCATAAGTGTGACAAGGCAACAACACTAAGAGAAGCAATCTAGGGAGTAATACATAATTAAATAGACACAATCTTTTATCTTATTGTTTTCACCCTTAGTTTAGATTATTATTTAGTTTAATTAGCTAACCAAACCACTCTCTCAATTATATGATTTTACCTGCTTTCATAAAACACAAAAATACAAAAAGAATCTTCTCTCACCCCTTATAATTCTGTTAGACCGTGATCAAGCCTTCCCAACCTATTCCTTAAGTGAACGATAAACAACCCCAAGTCTTGCCCATACTACACTACAACGATTAGGTGCATTGCCTAGGGAGTTGTAAAACTTCTCGTGTAGAAGTCCTACGACGACCGCACACCAGACATACTTGACTTGGAGTAAGGAAAGATACGCTCATAAAATGTTACATCCCTTGACACAAATCTAGTATGAGTAAGAAGATTGATCAAGGTATATCCTTTTTGATGAGGAGGATATCCTAAAAACAAACAAGGAACTCCTCTTGGTGCCATTTTGTCAATTACTCTAGAAGGATTACTTGCTACGGCTAAACACCCAAACACCTTTAGATTAGAATAACTAAGCTTCTTATTCATGAGAATCTCATAAGGTGTCTTGTTTCCTAAGACAACTGATGGAAATCTATTTATGAGATATGTGGCAATGACAACACAATCTCCCCCTATAAGATACTAGTAAATGAGCATGAAACCTTAGAGCTCTTGCAATTTCTAATATATTCCTATGTTTTCTCTCAACTCTGCCATTTTGTTGAGGTCTATCTACACATGAAGTCTGATGCTCAATTCCCATTTTGACATAAATGGTCCTAAAGAGCCTTTGAGAAATTCTAAATCATTGTCAAATCTTATCACTTTGATTTCCTTCTCAAATTGTATTTTCACAAATGTAATAAAGGACTTAAGGATAGAACAGGCTTCTGATTTGTGAACCAGTAGATATGTCTAAACACCCCTACTGTAATCATCTATAATAGTGAGAAAATACCTATTCTGTCCCAAAGTGGGAACTTTATAAGGCCCCCATATATCAATGTGAATCGTGTGAAAAGCAATCTTACAATGAGAATCACTAGTAGCATATAAAAGTTTGGTATATTTAGCCATAGGACAAGACAAACAAGTATCAGTGTGAGATTTAGAACTTTGTGGAATACAAGGAATGTGTTTAAGAGTTGAATCAGATACATGACCCAATCTATGATGCCACAAACTATATGAATTGTTAAACACACTGAAAGCAGACTTATTAGGCATAGAGTTTGCAAAGAAGGAATATAAACTACAGTCTTCTAAAGCAGAAATAACCATTGCAAACCGTTGTTGATGGATTTGATCAAGAGGAATGTTGAGCAAGTGATACAATCCAGCTTGCTTTTTACCCATGCCCAACACCTTCTTGGTGACCAAGTCCTGAATTACACAAAATTCAGAATAGAAGGTCACAAAACAATTGGAGTCCTTAGTTAACTTGGAGACTGATAATAGGCTAAACTTGAATGAAGGAACAACCAAAACATCTTTCAAGGGTAAATCATTCTGTAAAGTTAAGTTGCCTATCTGAGAAATGGTTGAAGTTTGACCATTTGGCAGGTTAATAAGTTGTTGATATTGTAAATCCCTTAAGTCAAATAAATCATTGAATACAGGTGTCATATGGTCAATACACCTTGTGTCCAATGTCCAAATAACCCCATTGATAGTAGAAAAGAAATATATACCTGCAGTAAAATAATGATCTAATTCCTCATCTGAATCCCCACCTTTGTTAAGGTTCTAAACATTGAAGTGAGGAAGACTCTTCATTAATTGCTCAAATTGTTTGGATGTAAACACAACATTACCACTTTCCACTGCAGCTGCAGTCCTTTTGGATGGAGTATTTGAACTTGTTGACTTCCCCTTGCCCTTCTGTTGGGACTGTTTGGATTTGTAATGCCAGGCAGGATAACCAACTTTTTCCCATCATTTTTCTTCAGGATACCACTTATAGCCACAAATAGAGCACTTCTCCTTGGTTTCATTCTTTCTATACAAAGCAGTGGTCTGAATGCCTAATTGGTTACTACTCCCAAACACCCCTCTTTGTGACTCTTCTTGTTGGAGTAGAGCACAAGCAGACTCAACAGTAGGCAAAGGTGACATTAACAGCATTTGACTTCTTTGAGATGTAAAAGTGTCATCCAAACCATTCAAGAATTGAAATAGCCTTTGTTCCTTCTTTTGAGTTTGTAAAGCTTTCAAGAACACATTGACTTATGTGGTAACATTCACAATAGTAGGCAACTCATTCATTGAATCTAGTTCTTCCCAAACACACTTCATATTGGTGTAATACTCACTAACAGGCCTTCCCAACTAAATTATGTCGTAACACTGTCTGTTCAATTTATACTTATGAGAACCATTGCTTAAGGCAAATCTTGTTTGTAACTGATTCCAAATTGCTTGTGTAGTACCAACAAACATGATAGATTTTGCAATAGACTCAGAAACTGAAATCATTAACCAACTAATCACCATATTATTGCAAGTATCCCATTGTTCTTGTAAAGCAGCATCATCAAGAGATCTAAGAACAATACCTCTTATGAATCCCAGTTTTCTCTTTGTAGACAAAGCAATTTCAATTGATCTTTTCCAAGAACGATAGTTTTGAGCCCCTAACAACTTATCTTGAACACATAATGAACCAGGACCATCAGATGGATGCAAAGACAGTGGATTTTGAAACACAGATGAATTGATGTCATTAAGAGAATCAGATGGTGAAGATGACGATGAAGGCGCCATTGATACTTTGTGGAAGCTTTAAAAACACGTTACACGATCACAATTACAAGAAAAACACACTTTACGTGATCTAATTTGATCTAATTTGATCAAGAATCAAAGAATGAGTGAACGATTAGTGATGTAACGGTACATAGTTCACCATTGAAGCTCTGATACCATGTTGACAATGGTGAAACACACACTTTCATATAGCGAAAACACACACAAGAACATAATTAACTGAATTCTGTTTTATTTCATTGAAATTGTGAAATGAGAAGATTTACAGAGTATTTAAATGAAATTAGGAGGGAAAGAAAACTGCTAACAGAATTATTACAACTAACTACTTTAACTATCAAAGTTTGACATAAATGGTCCTTGTACTTTAGATGGCCAGCCTTTTCCTCTTTTACACTTATCAACATGTATGCTCTTCAATGAGCTTGTTGATGGACGTTCAGGTTGTTGAAAGGATAACTTTGCTGAAATTAATTTTTAATTGATTTCACCTATTAATGGGCAGTTAATTCTCATAATTTCATTTAAATGAATTTCTGCTCCGAAAACGTGTTAACTACATGTTTTTCTACATCCGACACCACCTTGGATCTTTATCCAATCCACCATACTTTTCGCACTAAACACCTTGGTGTTTCGCCTCCACATCAGATTATATGAGAGAAAACTTTATCCCAAGATTTGAAGTTTTAGTTTATTTTTACTTTTCTAGTTGTTGTTATTTTTAGTTCTTAATATGCTCAATTTTATGTTTCTTCCCTTATAATGGAATTAACATTATTATTTGTTGTGTCGTGATAATGGTGGTTGTTATATATATATATATATATATATATATATATATATATCTATATATATATATATATATATATAAAATCTATAATATATATTATATATAAAATATATATATATATATCTATTATATGCCTTGTCTACTAACTCTTTGTTATGTAGTAGCTCCTCACTAGCTCTATTCTGTGTGGTGCCCCTAATAAGGAGGATCATACACCGAGAGAGAGCACTTGCAAAACGTCTTATTTTTTACTTTGCAATCGTTATGCCTTTATGTTGCATTGGTCAAGTAACGTCTTGCAACCGCGCCTCCACAACACTTTTTACTTCGACAAAAAGGGGAAGAAGATATGTAATATCAACTACTAAAAACTTTTTTAGTTAACTATTAATAATATGAGTTTATATTTTGTCATCATCAAAAAGAGGAAGATTGTTAATACAAATATTCGCGTAAAAACGATATTTATATTTAATGATCTTCAAGTTTTGATAATAACAAATATAATGTCATACTATGTAAAAGTTTACGTGAACAAGTTATTTAGTCGTAAGTTTACTTGCCGATGTCAAATCACTTAAGGTATGAATATGGCATAATAAAACGTACTTAATGATCAAAGAAAAATATTTTGTCTTGCATACAAACTCAATCATTTGCATAAACCACTACTGATCAAATGATTTCAAGTAAACACATCATTATTAACTATAAGCTAGTTATATTAATCAATAAGACAAAATATGATTAACCATAAATGAAAATAAGTTTTTCATATTTTTTCAAATCTACAAAATCTTTTCTTTTTTATGTTCAGATATATATTCTTCTAGAAGAATCTATAAA
Source organism: Tanacetum coccineum (assembly GCA_026074375.1). NCBI lineage: Eukaryota > Viridiplantae > Streptophyta > Magnoliopsida > Asterales > Asteraceae > Tanacetum > Tanacetum coccineum. The sequence continues at coordinate 32,519 of BQNB010046211.1, read as the reverse complement.
ATCTGATTATTAAGTACAATTAGAATATTTGTAAAGATTTGTGGTTAACCACTAAAAATAAAATAAAAGCTAACTGCAACCCATGGATCCACCATAATCAAAGACGGATCCAGGGTACGGTGGATCCGTGCAGCTGGCATATCAGGGCAGAATTTGAATTTCAAATTTGCCTATAAATAGGAACCAAATGTATTCATTTGCTTCACCCTTTTCAGCTTTTCTCTTGCATATTTATTTTCTCTTATACATTCTTTGATCATTATACTTGTTATATAATCTATTACAAGTGATCCAATCATTCCACTCTTTAGTTACGAACACAAAGAAGACATCAAGCTTCAAGTGTTATTAGTTTAGTAGAGTAATCACACTTGTGATATTTATCCACCTTCATCTATTTGTCTTGTGTTATCATATCTGTATGATATACTAGTATTTTAGGCCTTAAAATACCTAGTGTGTTAGATTGGTTCTATCTCGAAGTAGAACTCGATATTTAGCTTAGTACCGAAGCGACTTGTACGGTTTTCTCAGCCTAAAGTGAGCTTGTTGACATAGTGAAGAAAACTCTCGAGTTGGGTACTCGAAGAGTGAAGTAGGGCAAAGAGGAGCTTCTTAGCCGAACCACTATGAATCATCGTGTCTTTGATTTGATCTTTCTTATCTTTACTTATTTACATTTCGTATTTACTTATTTATTTATTGCACCGCTATCATATACATACGTGTATATCTGTTGAATTCACATAAGCAGACAATCTAAATTTCAATTTTTAAAACGGTAAAAACTATTCAACCCCTTCTAGTTTTCACAAAATTTAAATAAAATACACATAAACATAACATACACCTATGGTCGGTGATGAGAGTGTGCATCAAGTGGCAAACGGCCACACTTTAAGAAGGGCCTCCTTTTTTTCAATTTTGTTATGAAGGTTTCAATAATCCTATCAATTTCTATACCAAATTCATTTTTTATCCAATTTACATATTAGTTGTTGTTTCTATTTTCATAATATGTGGTTCAATCTTTTTTGTCCTTACTATTTACATATTTATACTTCTTTAGAACAAACTACTTTAATCTATATACTTATGTTCTAAAATTAAAATGAAAGTTATAAGATTTATCATCAAGTAATGTTTTCTTGCAAATTAACCAAACAAATGTCTAGTTATCAAATAATATATGACCTTTAAACATTCAAGTTTGGGCATATAGTTTTGACATGTTTCAGTAAAAATTGAAATTGTTCATGTCATACTTGTCATCCACAATGTCACATAAAATACCTTATGGATTATAAATGGCTTTGTAAGTTGTTGAGAATGATCGATTAAAGAGTGTTAATCATGAACCATAGATAGTTGAATAACAAATGCTAGGTGAATAACATAATTAATGTTTATCACCCCGTAATTAAACATCTTTTAACATATAAGCAAACTGAGATTGTTCATGTCATACTTGAACTAATCCCTTGATGTAGGCTCAAGTGTTGAAGAACGGGCCTTTTTGTTTCTAGAGGTCCAGGATCGTATGAAGAAAAGGTCTTTATTCAAAGGGGCATAACTTAGGCTCAAAGACTCCGTTTCAGGCCCAGGACCAGCCGATTCGAAGCTTGTTTTTTAGGTTTTCTGGACTTTTGTTTTTAGTATAGTTTTCGGCTCGTTTGTCTTTTGAGACCCATTTCAGTTTCATATGCTTATTTAAGAATTGTACTATGATAATGGCTATTCAGTTCCAAAATATATGAAAAGTCTATTTTTAGCAGTTTTCGCTAAGAATTTTGCCAAACTATCGGTATTCCTTTCGAATCAACGATAATTAGAAGATTGTTTCTGGTATTCTTTGCAATCAATAGATTCAATTTGTATGTTCCTTACTTAGACTACATCATCCTTTGCATGGTACTATGAATTGTTAATCTATAATTACGTCTTTCGCTTTTAGTTAGTCCTTCTTTATAGTTGTGGCACAGGGCCACCGAAATGATCGAGACAACCCTGCATACACCAAAACACCATGCTAGTGAAACAATGTCATACTATGTGTCTAAACCTCGTGCGTGCACGAGTACTAAAACTCATTTAATGGAGAAGTGATTCCAATTGGTGTCTTTGTGTTCAGACGGTACATTTTTGGTTTACAATGGTTCTTTCTTTTTCTCGTTCTTAGTAGCAGCTATAACAATATAAGGGTTCTTGATTCACTTTGGTTAGGTTTAAAAGCATAACCTAACCAAAAATATAAAGGTTCATTGTTTACATTGAACTTATTTACATATGTTTTAAAATAAGTACAAAGTGTGATCTAATCAATTGCAGATAGACAAAATTAGGACACCTTGTTCACAAGTTAATATACGAATATTCAAAATAGTCCAACTTAATTTGCACTATAATTATTGTTGTGGTGAGTATTATTTTTATACCCATGTAGGCATAGTCCCACGTCGTCTAAGTGAAGGAGCTTAATACTTTGAAATTTTTGAAAACTGTGGGACTCAGTGACGTGATCCTGTGACCTGAGTGGGGGCATTAAGATGAGTTTGGAGAGTTCATTAATTATGGGGACTAGCCTGGATGGATGTTGAGGTCAAGCAAGGTAAAGGGGCCATGAGGCAATGCACAGTATGTGCATTGCTGCGTATCGGCGGAGGATCCACAGAGAAATAAAGAGTTTGTCCCAAGGGCACAAGCAACAGCCGTGCGCTGGTGGCACAATTGGGAATCGGCGAGCGACTAGATTATTCAAAAATCCCATCCGACCAATTGAATGACGCAAAAGCTGGCTTAACCAGAGCAGCAACCGACACAATTACAACTCTTACTTGGTTCTTGGCTAAAAATCCGTAGTATTTGTCCTCCATCAACTCGACTCTCATCTTTTAAAATCTGGTCTTTAAAATAGTACACATATTCTTCAAATGTGATAGTTTTTTGCTAGGTTCATATTATAATTTATCTTTATAGCCAAGTTCACGATTGGTTTTTAAACTCAACGAGGGACGATGCATGGTTTATGGGTGTGTTTGTGGGTAACGGCTGAAAGCTATATATGTTGACAAGAGCATAGGTTATTATGATTTCTGGCCAGAGTAGCAACACAGACGCAATATTAGCTCTTTTAAACATGAGCTATCACACTCAAGTTACTACTGAAACCACACGCTCCTCTCGTCCGTTTTTCTCTGAGTTCTACAAACTCGTTGCATGAAAACCTAATGTAGGAATTTAACAACTCCTAATATCCTATACCTAATATTAGATGGCTAGGTTATTCGGCCCAACCTAATTTTTTTTATTGATTGTTCTAATGAATTTAGCATTAGATATTTAAAAATTGTCATTATTTGTGTGTATATGCATATGTGAACCTCACTACATGTATGTACAAGTCATCGACTTCATTGTATCGATCCTATTGATTTGAGACCACAACTTTATACAGTACGAGCCAACGATCTGAGCTATACTCAAATTAAACAAGTCCCTTGTGAGACTTTGTAGCAACTTTTACTGTATATTGAGAGGCGGAGATCATTGAACTAGTGAATAAGACTCGAGTCCTAATTAAGGTATTGTTGGGATTTAACAAACTAGGTAACCAGTTTAGCTACGAGTACGCAGCGGAATGGATCTAGTTTTAGCACAAAGATTAACAACAACGAGTAACTAACTAAGTAACTAGCAGAAACGTACTCCAAAACACAAACATAAATAAGACAGTTTATAGAAAAAACCTAACATCCTCCTCCTAAACTTGAACTTCACTACTGTTTAACATACAAGTTCTCAGTTGTACCTCCAGCTTTGATATTTTGAGGATTGTAATCCAAACACCGTTATTAAAGTCCTTAGCTCTTGTTGTCAAATAGTCTTTGTCTTCTCATCAACATTCTACACAGCAACATCCAACAAAGTTTGCTTGAAATTTTTTGGCAAACTACTAGCCACAACGGGATTTGAGATGTCTTTACCATGAGCCATTTGCTAAGACTAGTTAATGCTTCATTGCAACAACAATGTTCATTGATAACCTTATAGGTTTATTTAGCAAACTATCATCTATCAACGGATTTGAGAACTCTTTACCAGTAGTCTGTTTGCTCCCTGGAGAAAGCCAACGCTTTAGTGCAGTACTAGGGTGCAATGATTACCATACAGATTTTTGGTAAACTGTCAACCATTAATGGTTTTGAGACGCCTTTACCAAAGCCAATTAGCTTTGGTCTACCATTTTTTATGTCCTCATAAGCTGGTGAACTGATGGCCAATTGTTGTGTGGGTGGTTAGGGCCAACAAGCACAAAACACCTTCACACCTCCATTAATAGTCTATTAGTTTTCCAAAATATGCTTATTGCTACTATGAGAGACCTCATCACTTTTTTCTTATCTCTAGCTTGCTTCTCAATCATTATCAAGAGTTGATAACAAAACTTCATCCATTGTCCCATTCTTAACTATCATCTTTAGCAACACTTGGCAGCATCTTTTGACAAATATATTTTTCTATCTGCTTAACATATATATAGTAGATGCATCCAATGTTAGGCAGTGTACAGCACAAGTAGGATAGTACCTCCAATTAATTATCTTCTGTTGAAGTGGCAAACTCCAGATTGCATCATCACTAAGAGGTGGATCAAACATGGTCTTGAGATCACCCCAAAGTACTCTGTCATACATCTCTTCTGGTGTATTTGCTCCATACTTCTTTATCACCAATCTGTACAACTCTACAAGCTCATCTCTTGAAAAATCTTTAAGTATAGCTCTAAAACTCATATAAATTTTATCAGAACCATCTTTTCTTATGATTTGATAAGCAGCCTTTTGACTTGATTGAGAAATGATCTTCTAATTAACAATAGTAGGAGGTTTTGTAGCAGTTGGAATAACATCTACTCCAATCTCTGATTCTGATGAAGCATCTTTGACTTTATCTTTCACATATGCTTCTCTTTCCTTGTTGAACTCATCTTGTGCAGTCTTGTCAATATTTATTCCCTTTCTTGCCTTTTGCTTCCTTCTCATTCCTGTTTTCTTAACTGGCACTTCAGTTTCTTCTTCTTTTACAACTTCAAATTTCCTTTTGGATTGGAGGCAACCTCAATGTCAAATCTTTTTCATTGAAGTTTCTTTTCTAGCTGTATCCATGACTTTTCCACTCTTGCCTTTAGTTTTCCATGGGCAACTAAACTTTCAATACTCTTTATCATCTTTCAATTCAGTCTCAACTCTTCAAGGAAAAGAAGGCTTCTTCCCAAAAATTGAGACATTTCCATGAACCTCTGAATATCTTGATGAAGGTACTCGTTATTCTTTTTGTTTGTGCTTTGTGTCATTTGGCATACTCCTTTTTGCTTTAGCCTTTGTTCACATAGAACTGCGTCTTCTTATTATCATTTCCACCATTCTTTTTGCAAAATCATCATTCCTTATACTTTCTCCCTGAAGACTCTTGACTACCTCTGTATTAGCTTCCAGTTTTGCCCTAATGGTATCCCAATCTTCTTCAGTATAAAATTGTACAGTTTTTTGAACTTTAGCCTTTCTTTTTAGTTGTTGTTCTGACAATTCTTGTTCCTCCTGCACTCTTTTGGCTAACATCTTATCTAAATGAATCTGTTTTGCAACTTCTTCATCCATTTGAGCTTGCAATCTTATAGCCTCTTCTAATCCAGCTTCTTCTTGTCTTATTTGTTCTTTAGTCTTATGAGTAGCCTGGATATCCTCTTCAACCATCTGAGCTTTTCCTTCTCTTTGACCCTTTTTAGGAGAATGAATTATACTAGAAGTACTAATTGATGTTCTACCAGTATCAACTTTAGAACTACCAGTATTAACATCTTTAATACCAGAATTAATCTCAACTCTGCCAGTATTAATCTCATCCTCAGCATCCAATTCAGTATTAATCTTTTTAGCCATTGACCTTAGCTCTCCACCTGTAATCTCATGCCCTTAATCATCGACTTTCTTTGTTAACACTTTGGAAGCAACTTTTGACAAAGTTTTAGCTGCCTCCAAGATTGTAGGACTGATTTCTTCTTCTTCTTGAGCCTCCCCTGAAGCTTTTGTAGGAGTAACAAAATCTGTTGACTTCTCTTTCATGGATTCTCTAACCAAAGATACTAGAGGATCATCATCAATATCCTGTATTATCCTCCCCTGATCCTCTGGTTCTTCACCCTCTGATGCAGACACAATTACTTTCTTGGATTTCCTCTTCAAATATTTTTCCAGAGATTTCACCTTCGTTACCAATTTGAGCATAGTGTTCCCTAAGGTCTGTTTGGTGTCCTTCAACTCTTTCTCTAAACTAGTAACCTTGGTCACCAAGCTAGGTACAAGTACCATCAATTCTTTGAGTTGTATACTGGCCTCAGCACTTCCTGATGTGTTACCTTCAGGAGAAGGTGCTTCATTGACCTAGGGTTAAAGGAATGAAGGTTGTGAGGCAAGGTGGTGATTGTGAAGAATGGTGAAGAGGTGGTGATTATGTGGTTGAAATGAGTGGTGATTGATGTGGTAGGGATGTGGATGGTAGTGGATCAATAGTTGTGGGATGGGGTTCAGCTGGTTGTGTTGATCCTTCACCTTGATCCATAGTTGCACCTGCCAACATAGCAGGCAGCAATGGTACAATATCCCCTGCATAACCCCTTTTCATGTTTGCAAAAAGCTTTTTGGTCAAAGTTGGGGCTAAATACTTTCCTTTATGTTCAGTATTAATGTCCAAAATAATTTGTAAAAATCTTGGATACATTAAAAATTTTGTATTACTCTCCAAATTATGAGCCATTCCATTAAAAATCATTTTAGAAAAATTATAAACCCTATTACTAGATAGACAGATTAATGCAGTAGCAACAGTACTACCAAATTGATCCCATCCACCAGACTTAAGGCTTAAGCAGTGTAAAATATGATGGATTAAAAATTTCCATTGGGGTGTAAAATTCTTTTTCCAAAAAGTTAATTTACCCTCAGTAACATACCCCAATGTGGCTAATCCAACATATATTTCAGCATCAGATAAATTATGTATTCTTGTTGCATCTGCCAATTGAAGTTTACTTCTGACAGATGCCTCAGTAATAGTATACTCTTTAGAGTCTATAGATGCTACTAATTGTTAAGTCCCATTGGCAAGTGTTCTGACTGTGGCAGATTGCCAGAACTGTTTGACTAGGTAGTCCATAGATATATGTATTATGAGTTAAGGCAATACCTGAGAGATGTACCTTTAAGAAAATCTACTACCTCAGTGAAACCATCACTTTCATTTGGTTTCTTCAGGAAAGCGACCATATTATGCTTGTCTGAGTACTTTAGATTGGCCATATGAACATGTTGTTGAACAAAAGTAGTAAGAATTCAAATTCTAGTGTTGGGTTTGATACGAGTGAATGACTAAGTACTGGTAGAGAGAGAGAATTAAGTTTTAATCAATGAATAATAAGGTTTCTTATTAGACCGACTGTAAAATACTTTCTTTAGAGCAAAGAAAGAAATTTTATAGAATAAATTACAGGTAATGTATCCAAATAGAAAACCTATCTTAGAAGTATGCGCCATAAAAATCTCTAACGATAATATTTAAATAAGAAAAATCAATTTTCCCTCACTAGCACCAACGGTCATCTACTAGACTTAACATTAGCCTACCAGTAATAATAAAGTCTACCAGAATTAACTTATAGACTACTAGAATTAACTTATAGACTACCAGAATTAACTTATAGACTACCAAAATTAACTCTAGTACTTAGTACTGACACAACCATATATGAGTAGAATTTACCAGCACAGCATCTATCCATCCTCAATCCATGGCTTATCCTGAATAGTTAGCAAAACAAGAAAAATTGCTGACAATATATATCCTTTACTAGAACTAACTATATTCTAACTACCAAAATTAATACCCTAATAGTATTTAATTTTTTAACTAGAAGTACTTACTATACTTTATAAACTTTACAATTTTAACCTCCCCTCAAATGTAGCTACAAATTTAACATTCCAATGCTCACCACTAAGAAATCACAAGTGTAAAGTAAGTGAATTTAATGAAGATGTGATTTAGATGATCAACCTAATTAGAGGACAGCTCAAGAAGGAATAATGGGTTTGAAGCATCCTCTACAGGAAATCATTTTATTCTGGAAACTTGATATGAAGGTGAAGTACAAGTTTAGGGGAGGATTGTTGGGAATAAAATGCTAAGGTATTCCCATTGTTAGTTGAATGGTTCCCACTGTTAGAAGAAGTTCTCACTGTTAGTATATTTTCCCACTGCAAGGTTTCCACTGCTTGAAGACTTTCCACTGCAGCATGAATATAAGATCTACACATAGTTAAATACGCGTTATTGTTATATATAGAATGTACTCTGATTATCCCTGTAATTTAGGAGATCTAGTTAGGTCTTATCTTGTACAGGGCTCCTTGTACTATAAAAGGAGTCCTTAGGTTAGATTAGAATATATACATTCATCATATATACACATCTTTCAAGTACACTCTCTCATAGCTTTAAGGTTTTGTAAACCCTAGTACTTTTGAGTACTTGTATTATTGAATCAATAATATTAAGGCTTGTTGGTTATTCACTATTCCATTCCATTACCATTGTTATTCTTCTTAAACACTAAAGGTTAGATTCCGCATAGCCTTTGGTGAAACACTTCAACAAAGTTTCTCTATCTTGTGATTACCAAGGTAATAATAACCTTATAACCTAAGGCAGTAGATCTAGAGTTTTGGGACTCAACATCTTTAAGATGTCAGCTACGTACTTGTCTTGACTAATAAAGATTCCATCATGTTGTTGCTTTACTTGAAGTCCCAAAAAGAATGTGAGTTCACTTGTGGAACTCATCTGGAATATTTTGTGCATACATTTTTCAAACTTTGTACACATAGACTTCTTAGTAGAGCCAAAATAATGTCATCCACATATACTTGGACTAACATAATGTCACTCTTGTTCTTCTTGATAAACAATGTTTTGTCTATGGTACCTCTTCTGAAACCATTTTCCATTAGAAAAGAAGAAAGTGTCTCATACCAAGCTCTAGGAGCTTGATGTAGACCATAAAGAGCTTTGATCACCTTATAGACTTTGTTTGGATGAGCAGGATCAACAAAGCCTGGAGGTTGATGAACATACACCTCCTCTTTAATAGTGCCATAAAGAAATGCACTTTTAATATCCATTTGGTAGACAGTAAATCCCATGTATGATGCAAAGGCTAAAAATAACCTAATTGCCTCAATTCTGGCAACAGGTGCAAAAACCTCATCATAATCTATACCTTCCTCCTGTCTAAACCCTTGTGCTACAAGCCGTGCTTTGTTTTTCACAACAATACTTCTCTCATCCCTCTTATTCCTGAAGACCCACTTTGTGCCAATTACCTTTTTCCCATATGGCAAATCAACAAGTACCCAAACCTTCTGTAGTTTGAACTGAAGCAATTCCTCTTGCATTGCTTCAACCCAGCTTTCATCTTGTAAGGCTTGTGATATAGTCTTGGGTTCTTCTTGAGAGAGAAAACATGCAAACAAACAGTTCTGATGATCCTTGTGATTTGTTCTGTTCTGTTTGTGAATGTAACTTACCAAGGCTTGTTGTGCTGAAGAAGCCTTTTGAATCTTCCCTCTTGTTTGAACTGCTGATGTAGGATCTCCTAGAATTTGTCCTTTTAGATGATCCTTATGAATTCTGAGTGTGGGAATAGGACTGACAGCAATGGTGTTATCCATGTTGTTGAAATCAGCCACTGCACCTACATCTTCATCATCATCATAAGCTCCATTGAATATTCCATCATTTGGAAGAGTATCGGAAGCATCTTCCAAGTCAGACATATTTAGATCAATGGGTAAATCAGCATTAGGGAGAGTAGATGCATCAATAGGTATTTTTCCTCCAAGATAGACAAATGATGATTCACCAGCATTTTCAACTATGGGAGTACTAGCAATACTAACATATGGTATGTTAGACCTATCAGTACTAACAAATGGCCTATCAGTACTAACAGATGGCCTATTAGTACTAACAGATGGCCTATCAGTACTAACAGATGGCCTATCAGTACTAAGTTTGTTAGTACTTGTAGCTTGAGCTGCCTTCTTTTGAGATGCAATTCTCCTCTTTTCTTCTTCAAAGGCTTGTCTTGAGACATCATCCATAGCTTTAGCAGCGAATTCTTGAGTAACCATCTTCTCAAGTTCATCTTGCAAATCTTGTTCACTTTCCTTGTTAACAGCATCTTCTGAATCTTGTACATCATTTTCTTTAGGAGAACTTTCAGAAGGTTTTTCATGTGCAGCTGAAGGAACATATTCTACTGGAATCCTTATCCTATGAGGTTGTAGTGGAAGCAGTATGTATTCCTGAGTAGGTCCTTTATCTTTTCCTGATGAACCTGCAACATAAGAATCTTGTGTACCTGCATCCACATTAACCTGATTTTCTACACTAACAGGAATATAATTCATTGAATTGGTGAGAAAATCAAGATCAAACATCCAATTAGGACCAGTTCCTGTCACATTTGGTTGATCTTCAAGAAAATTGATGTGCAGATTCTCTTCTACCCTTTTGGTCCTTTTGTTGTATACTCTAAAGGCTTTACTAGAGGTAGAGTATCCAAGCAAATAACCTTCATCAGATTTCCCATCAAATTTGCCCAAGGAATCTAAGGTGTTCAAAATAGTCAAAGGGCACCTAAAAGGTCTCATAAAACTAATACTAGGTGATTTACCTATTAATAGTTCATAAGGTGTCTTATTTTGAGGTTTGGTCACTAATACCCTATTCAGTACATAGCAAGCAGTATTAACTGCCTCTGCCCAAAATGGGATAGGTAAAAGTGAGTCTGCTAACATAGTTCTAGCTGCCTCAATTAGGGTCCTGTTTTTCCTTTCTGCAACACCATTCTGCTGTGGAGTTCTAGCTACACTAAACTCCCTTTTGATTCCTTTCTTAGCACATAATTCATTCATAGCATGGTTCTTAAACTCTGTCCCATTATCACATCTAATGATTTTAACATTATGATTCAATTGTTTTTCTAAGCCTATGATAAGATTACAAAGGATTTCAGATGTTTCATCCTTGGTAGCTAAGAAAAATACCCAACTAAATCTGCTGAAATCATCAGTCACAACCAAGCAGTACCTTTTCTTGTTGATGCTTTCTATAGAGACAGGTCCAAATAAGTCCATATGAAGTAATTCTAGGGGCTTTCTGATGATTCTATCTAACTTGGCCTTACAGGAGGCCTTGTGTTGCTTACCCTTCTTGCAGGCAACACAAGTGTGGTCATTCACAAAAACTTTTGAAGGTAAACCTCTAACTAGGTGACCTTTAACAAGTTTATTTATATTTTTAAAATTTACATGACCTAATCTCTTGTGCCATAATTTAGACTCATCTGCTATTGCATTTGCATATAAACAAGTTATACCTCCAGAAGGAACAATGTTCTTTAAATCCAAGTTGTACACATCATCCTTTCTAGGAGCTCTAAGTACAACTTGACTTTCATCAAGAAGTTTAAAGCTAGGAGACAAGATAAGGCATTCAGACTCAGTAAAAAGGACACTATTTTTCTTGTCACACATTTGTGAGACAGAGAAAAGGTTAAACTTAAGTTCATCTACAAAATAAACATCATCAAAGTCTAAATTAGCAGTTTTGATCTTACCTTTACCCGTTATTTTACCTCCTTTGGGATCACTTCCAAAAGCCACAAAGCCTCCATTGAAATCTTCATAGTCTGAAAGATAAGCTTTGTTGCTAGTCATATGGTGAGCAACCATATCACCTCTGCATGGTTCCTGTAACATGATCTTTGGATTGCCTGCACAAAGGTAAGAGAATTAGGTATCTCTTAGGGATCCATGCCATTACAAATTGGACATTAACTTTTGGAGTAACATACTCAACCTTTCTTGGCATGGAATTGATGCATTGTCTTTGGACACATGATCCAAGTAGGTTCCCTTAGGCCTCCAAACCCATTTTGATCTTTTAAGGTCAGTATTCAGCTTACCCTTACCCGTATTAACTGCTGCTCTCTGTACTTTCCTCACCCCCCCAACAGCAGTCTCTTTTTGAGCCTTAGGTAATTAGGTCGGGTTGGCATAAACAGGCTAGGTTGTACTCACCTTGGCTAGGCAATACTAACACTTGGCCTGGAGTATTTATACTTGGTACTAACTGTTACTAAACAGGTTCTAGTATTAATACTTGGCATATGCAAAACCTTGTTTCTTGTTTGATTCACCTGATGAGGAAGAAAGTCTCTACTTATATGTGGGTATTTTGAAAAAGTTTGGAATGATTAACTCTTTTGGTATTTCCCTATACTGGTTTGCTCTCCACTTTACCAGTATTAACTCAGATTTTTTTGATTATACTCTTGACTCTTTTTGTCATGAAAATTACAGTCTTTTATCAGATGCTTAGTACATCTATAAACAAAACAGGCTTTTACTTTCCTAAAACCAACTCCTTGTTTATGAGAATTTTGACCACTTTTATCATCTCTAGTCTTAACTATTTGATTCTCTGGTCTAACTTTTTGCACTCCAGACACTTCATCCTCATCATCTGAGGAAAATCCTCAATGATAACGCTATCTCTGTTAATCTTAGGACTAGACACAATTGACTCACTAGCTAACTTAGGCTTTACAGTATTTGTATCATTTGTTTGTGATTCAATGATTTTATTCCTTATGGCATGTTATCTTAACCAGCAAAAAGATATTTCAGATTCTTGGGGTTAAGAGTTCCTGTAATGGGAGGGGGAAATAGCTTATATACCCATTACTTTGAAAATATCTATCATTTTCTCGGTATATGATCATCATTACTTGATCTAACATCCAAAAAATACTCAAAACTGTTCTCAACTATCAGTTTTCATGGATTGCCTTACTAATTTATTCAATTATGTGCTATATCCTAAACCAGTTTTATCTCTAGCACTCATTTGACTTTTAAGTATTTCCTCAAGATTCTTGGTCGATTCTTCCCATTTTGCAATCTTATCTTTTAACTCGTCACTTTCTTTAATAGCCTTCTCTAATTCCATATTTAAGTTGTTAATTTTTATTTATTTACATTTAAGCTCATAATTCAGAAATTCATATTTCTCACCCTAAGCGAACTCATTTTTTCCATGTCCAATAATCCTAGATTCTAGTGACTCTAAAGCTATTTCATAACCCTTGATTTCTAGTTTTGCTTTTGTTGCTTTCTCTATTCAGTATATAGTTCTTTTTGAAGACATTTAAAATGATTCAAGAAATTGTTTTTGAAACATTTTTGTACATCAATGTCAGTAGATAATTGATGACCTTGAAGAGGTGATTGGCCATTAAAGCATAGTTGAATGCGTTCTACTTCAAAATCATTGCTCCAATCATAGCCTCCTAGACCATCTTGAGCCACCAGTACCTGTGATGAAGATTCATTAGTTGGTGCATTACTCCTGCCATTGTCACCATAAGATCTTCTTCCTTGACTCCTTCCAGATCTACATTCTCTAGCAAAATGCTCTTTTCTATAACAGTTGTAGCACTTAATCTTTGACATGTCAAGAGAAACAGGTCATTTTTCTTTGAAGGCCATATTCCTTCCTGTCCTTTGATGAACTTCTTTACTTGACAGTCTACATAGCCACTATCATCGAAGATCAAATTTCCTCAAGTCATCTCATCCATCGCTGAAAATCCTCATTCTCAAGTGAGGACTGGTTGTTGGTTGTGCAAGTGAAGAGTAAGCTATATCATGAGCCATGGAGTAGAGGGGAACTTGATTAATTCCACCAGCAGTACTAACCCCAAAATCTCCACTGGCAGTACTAACTTCATTAGTACTGCCAGTATTTTCAGAGGAGAGAAAAGCCAAATTCTGAGAAGCAGAGTTGGAACCTGAAGACCTTTTCAATTCATCTTCATACACCCTAAGATTGTTGTAAAGGTCATCAATATCAATCTCATCAATGTCTGGCTTATTTCTCATGATGAGGGCAATCTGATTCCATGAAGAAGGAAGACTTCTAAGGAACTTCTGGTTGATGTCTTCCTTTGAAATTGGAGCACCATGAACCTCCAATTGACTTATCAGTTTCTGGAATCTATCATAAACTTTGTCCAAGCTTTCATTTGATGCAGTAGAAAAATTTTCAAATTGATGTTTTAGAACATTTTTCTGCATTTTCTTGGATTCTACATTACCACCAAATCTCGATTTGATTGCCTCCCAGAGTGATTTAGCATCAGCAATATTGTGAAACTTGAGGAGGTATTCATCAGGTATTGCTAAAAGCAAGATGCTTTTAACTCTTTCCTGATTCCTTCTTGCAACCAGTGTATTGGTGGTCTTAGGGAGCAGGTAGTGAGAAGATGTTTCTCCAAATTGTTGTGACAGGCTCTTCTTCTAAATCTCCATTGACAATAACATCCCATAGATTATTGGTGGTATGGACAGATTATTATTGGCACATTCTCATGCTCCATATGTCATACTTCCCTTCCTGATGATTGGGGATTTTCATTCTGCCAGTGGATTGGGTGGAGGAATGTCTTGTTCTGCCATCTTACAGTTGAGTTCTTCTTAATCATAGTTTCTACACAAGCTTTGATACCACATTGGTTGGATCCGATTTACTGAATACGATCTAAAACCTTCAGTTGCAAAGAGTTTGCTCCATTTGATAATTCTGAAGCAACAATTATGAAACACTGAGTGGTTGAACACCATTGGTTTTGCGGAATCTAATTCAATAATGCTAAAGAAAAACAATAATGATACCACTAATAACTTTATTATTAAACTTTAATCTGCCCTAGGTTAACAGATTACAAATATGTTTAACTATTCGATCTCTATGATCTTGTGTAGAACTATATCTACTAAACATGCCTAGGGTTCCTTTTATAGACTAAGAAAACCCTAATGGGCTTTACAAAACGCGTATAAAGATAATGTGTATCCTTTCCTAAGAAATCTCATTCATATCTTTAACTCTAACTAACTTCTGCGTAAGCAGACTTAACTATTACATAAGAAGTATTAACTATTTAACACTACCAGAATTAACTATGATAATTGTTGGGAGTTATATTTAAGTTGATAAGACAAAACACGAATGAAACAAGATGGAAACAAAAGGACCAAAGTCGTCATTGTGGGATTCTACAAGATGTAGAAGAAAATAAAGATTTGGTCAAAAAGAGATAAAGATGAAGAGATAAAGATTTGGTCAAACTCATTAATATATTTTAAATAGTTTTCATGTAAAGCCTTGACTCCTTATGCTATAAAAGGAGGTCTAGGCATATTGTTTTAGTATCCAGAAAAGTGTATGTTCTCAATGAGAGTCGACTAAAACAAAACGTGTGTGTGTACACATTTAGTTAGCTGGCATAGTTAGATAGTTAGTAGATGTGTTATAAACATCTATGTATTAGTTAGTTTTGCTCAAGGATATTTGTTCTTGGGAGAGAGGGGATATAATGAAATAAAGAAAACCTTGAAGTAATCTGATTTCTGTTATAGTAATTCCGCTGTGCACGTTTATTAATCATTGTTATATAACTCCTAGATGAGTCTCTTACATATCGATCTAAGGGGTCCTAAAGATTCTACGCAATTGGTATCAGGCCTTTGGTCTCGATATCTAGGATTGTTTAAGGTTTTTGTTGGTGTCAACTTTATGAAGAAAAGATGTGTCGAAGTTTTTATTCTCCCATGTTTTTGGTTTAAATGTTCCTAAAAGTTTCAAAGGCTCGTATTTTGGATTATTTGTTCGAATTGGTTACGAAGAAGTTGTTTATGTCCTATTTGACGTTGAAGTGAATTTATTTAGGGTTTGTGTTTGTGTTTTTATAATACCTTTTAGGAGGAGGTAAATTGTTGTGCTTTATAAAGTTATGACGAAGATTAAAGAATCCTTGCAAAGGTGTGTGATATTTCTTATGGTGCTAAATGCTCACTTTTTCTATTAACTTTTAGGATATGTGTCTCATAGATGAGAATTTTGTCACAAGTGATTGTTGATCTACTTTTATTTTGGTCTTGGTATGAGTTCGACATCGCTTTGTGGATAACAGATATAAGACACAAGTTTAGGTTGTTATACTGAGCATTAAGTTAGTTATACTTAATTTTCTTCATCTGTAATTATTACATAGAAGGCCTACAGAATTGAAGATTCAAGAATGGTTAGCATATGGGTTTTAGGGAAAGCTTAATGTTAAAATGTTTAACCATTTACCATGCTACTTCGAGGTGAAGGTTTTTGCTTACTATAGTTCATTATTACTACTGTTAGTTGTGTAGTGTCTACTATCAAGTTTATTTTTCTTATGTGCTTATGGTGGGTTAATTTGTAGGAGATAGAAGGCTTGGATTAGAGTCGTAATATTGGTTCGTGGTTTGTGAAGATCGAAAGTTGCATATTTAGTCCGCGATTTGATGATGACAAAAAGGGGAAGAAAGATATTGAGATTTGCACTTGTAGATCCTCTGGTAGCTTAAGGGAAGTTTTTCATTCGTTATATTAACTTCAGGGGAAGTTCGTGCTTATTTGGTGTTTGTCATCATTTCAAACTTTGGAAGATGTTGGAATTATATTGAGTTGATAAGACAAAACACAGAATGAAAAACAATGATGGAAAACAAAAGGACCAATGTCGTCATAGTGAGATTCTACATGATGTAGAGAAAATAAAGATTTGGTCAAAAGAGATAAGATGAAGAGATAAAATTTTGGTCAAACTCATTAATATCTTTTAAAATAGTTTCATGTAAAGCTTGACTCCTTATTGCTAATATAAAAGGAGGGCTAGCATATTGTTTTTAGTTCCGAAAAGTGTGTGTTCTCAATGAGAGTCGACTAAAACAAAACGTGTATGTGTACACGTTTAGTTAGTTAGTAGATGTGTTATAAACATCTATGTATTAGTTAGTTTAGCCTCAAGGATCATTTGATCTTGGGGATATAATGAATAAAGAAAACCTTGAAGTAACTCTGATTTCTGTTTTATTATTCTGCTGTGCAAGTTTATTAATCATTGTTACTATATCCTAGATGAGTCTTAATAACGATCTAAGGGGTCATAAAGATCTCCACAATACCAAAGTCATCATTGTGGGATTCTACAAGATGTAGAAGAAAATAAAGATTTGGTCAAAAAGAGATAAAGATGAAGAGATAAAGATTTGGTCAAACTCATTAATATCTTTTAAATAGTTTCCTGATCTATTGATTTACTTCCTTTGTAAGTCATGATCTCTCCATATATAAAGAGATCATAGACATAGGTTTTAGATATCCATCCATAGAAACATCGACTGATGAGAGTCGAATAGTAAAGGTGTGTGTGTGTACACCGTAGTTAGTTACATAGCATAGTCGACTGATTAAAGTCGAATAGTACACCATAGTTAGTTGGTGTAGCCCCAAGTTATAGTTGGGGTAATAGGGAAACATTTAATAAAGAAAACCTTGTGATAACTTTGATTGTTTTCTTTATTATTCCGTTGCGTGTTATCAATCATTGTTATTATTCATCCTAGATATATAAGATCTAATCAATCTTGAGCTTACAACGATTCTTTAGACTTTCAACAATAATCCTTCTACCAGTACTAACTATGTAACTAGCGAGAAATAACTATGAGCTCAAAACTTTTTAACAGATTATGGTCTGTTATACAAAATTCCTAACACAGCCGTAGGTCTCCTTCGTACAATCTCCCACCAACGAACTTTTCTAAGCTCCTCATTAACCTTCTTTCTTTCAAGAAGTTGTCAATCTGATCTTTCTCTGTCCAAGCACTCTTCGGCATTGTTTCAACTTTCTTTCCAAGTTACGAAAGTCTTTGCTTCAAACTTCGAGTATGAAACAGATTCAGATACATATGTAACTTGAGCTTGTGTGGTTGGTGATGTCTGTGTTGATGTTGTCTTAGCTTCCCCCTAAACCAGCAATCCTTTCTTGAGTAGATTCAGAACTTTCTTGGAAGCCGCATCAAGCAGTCTTGATGTATAAAGCCCAGATATCCGAAGTACACACTTAACCCTTTCAAGAATTTGATACCGCAACACCAAAGTCAATTAAGTCCCGGATGTCCGCATTTCTCCTTATATGATATAGATGATATAAATTGAAACACCAAAGTCAACTAAGTCCCGGATGTCACAATTATTCCTTTTAAGTAGTCGAAATGATAACACCTAAGTCAACTAAGTCCCAAATGTACTCATTTCTTTCTGCAGAATACTGACTAACTTAAGGAATCATCATACTTATCAAACCTATGTGTACCTCTTTTATCAAATATTTCTACTCTTTTTAAGAATAAGCTTAGTGATTAACCGTTTGAGGAAGCATTTATTGAATCAGAAAGAATTCTGTTCAGTGGTGTGTGTGTGTGAAAATAAATATTCTCCTAACAACTTCCCCCTTGGTAATTAAATGATGCATTACTAAATGATGATGTGATGTCTTTTTCCCCATTGAGGTTGAATTAATGTACACATAAGAGAACAAAAAGATATAGACCTTAAAATTTAAAGGAGGTGACTTCAAAAGAAGGACCTTTGGACTCTATTAAGTATACATTTCTCTCCTTCCCCTTGCTTGGTTTTGACACCTCGGGAAATTAGCAAAACCTTGTACGCACACATACTTAAGATCGTGTTTGAGGTATATACTAAGCTTAGATCTATCCCTGTTTGAGAATCAACTTCAAGGCTATTTAAAACTAAGCTTGATTATTTAACAAAACAATCCTAAGTCTTTTACAACTATAAGGTGTTGGCAATATTGATCGTCTGTAGTTTAAAGCCTGAATTCACTAAGTCTTAATTTGCAAATAAGTCCCTAAAGTTTGAAATAAATGACATCTAAAGCTCTTGTAGTTAATATAAATTAACTCCCCTTAAAAATGTTATCCATCATTATCCAAAACATTATCCGTTTATTCCGTGACTTAATTTTAAAGACCGTTTTAAAAGATTATTTGATGACATATTCTCCCCCTCAAATGATGACCCGTTTTCTATTTAAAGAGTTGTTGTCATTGTTTGAGTGGTCGAATTATCTTTGAAAATCTTTTTGTGATTACAGAAAATACTAATTCATTGTGAAGACAACTTTTTACCAATAAAAATAAGATTTCTCTTATTTTGACAAATAAATGCACTGATGATGCGTAAAGTTTTATACACGTATAATAATATAAGTATAGAAAATTACCAAACTACCCTTGAGGACAAAAGTAGAAAGGAGAATTCTCACAAATATATATAATAATATGTATATTTACCGGTAAGTGACTCTCGGGTCGTATTCCTCGAAGATTTATGAAATTGAGACCACATTTGTTGTTTGGACAATGATTTGAATTGGTTCAAAGATGATTTATTTTCTAAAATCCTAAAAGTGAGCAAATTAAAGGACAATTAAACCTAACTTTAATAACGGGAAATTAAACTTTAACAAAAAACGCAAAACGGGGAACCCAAAACGGTGATTAAAAACCCTAAATTTCCAAAATTAAACCTAAAATGAATTTTTCACTTTTAATAGACTCTAATTGACTAAAAAGTAAGTTTAAATAAAACTAGAACAAAAATGGAGTTGAATTGAGCTTAAAAACACGAAAAACGTGAACGGAAATGAATCTCGTTCTTTAAAAATTGAAATTTTGCAATTTTAACCCTACGGAAGCAAAACTAATTTCCCTAGAAACTAAATGATAAAAGAAAATTTTCTAAAAAAGAATTATATTTTTTTTGATTATTTTTCTATTTTTATGAATTTTTAAAGTTTTTAATAAAAATAAATGTTTAAAAATACTAAACTAATTATAAAAATTATGAAAAAATTATAGAAAGTAGCTTGAACTAAGAGGAATCTAGGAAAAATAAGCTCGGGAACACAGCTTATCGAATAAGCTGCAAAATAAGCTAAAACAGCTTATTGTATAAAAGGGGCTAAAATGTATATAAAAGATAAATGAAAGGAAAGTTTAACGGATGAGCTATTGTAGCGTGATGGTTGTGTGCGTGGGGGTTAAAACGCTTGGTGAATGTGGTAGAGGTCCCGGGTTCGGGACTTGCTCACCCGAGGCTTCCCACTTTCCCAAGTATTTTAATTTTTTCCATTTTTTTATAACTTTTGAAAATACTTAAAAATAAGCTACTTTTGCAAAACAATTATTTTTATAAACCACAAATAAGCTAAATAAGACAGAATTGCTTAAACTATACTAAACTAATAAAGAGCTAACTGTTTTGGGCAATTTAAGCACTAATAAGCAAACCAAATAGGGAAATAAGCTAACTTATATAATAAGCTACTCTAAACAAGCAACAAAAAACAAAAATGAGCAACCCTATAGCCCTAAGAATGTGCTTATGAATATTGCCAGTACTAACTTTTAAGTTAGTACTGCCAGTTTAAGTCTGCTTAGCTAATAAAAGGCAAATAAACATAATGAAATAAGAAATAAGCAAAAGCAGATACTCAACCACATCTAATAAGCCCTTAAGAACAAAAATAAGTAAGCATACTAAGCTAGAAAGATAGGAAAGCTAAAAAGCTTAAAAACACTTAAAATTTTACACTAGAAAGCAAATAAGCTCAAATAAGCAAATGACAAAACTAAATAAGCTAAAATGGACTTATACTAACCTAAAAAAGCTAAACTAAACCTAAACAAGCCATAACAATAAGCAGATAAGCTAAAATAAAGGAATAAGCAATATTGGTGTAAACTGATAACCAAACAGCCCCTTAAGGCACCTTTAAGCTTATTTTAAAATAAGCTAAAGGATCCTAATGGAATTTTGGCTTATTACCCTAAAAAGTACACCTAAAATACTACTTAAATCAACTTTTTAAAACCATTTTGAAATTCACGAGCTTAATGAAAAAGCTTGTTGAAAACAGCTTATACACTAAGAACACTTAGTTACTTTTGGTTTTAAAAGACAAAAAGCTTATTTTAAGGCTAAAAACAGATAACTAAATAAGCTACTTTTTGAAAACTAATTTTAAAGAGATTGACATTGACCCTAGACCTACTTATAAACCAAAAATAAAATCCTATAAGCTACTTATACCCTCTGAATTATTAAGTTGAAAATGGCTGTTTGTCATTTAAAACTGCTGATGCAGTTTGCACTTATATGAACAAAACTTTAAAACCTTTGATGCAGACTTAAAACCCTAATTCTAACACTCATTAAACACACAACTAAGAGCAAATAAGGTCATGCAAATTACTAGATTTCATTTATATTTAAAACTGGTTTATGCAAAGAAGTCCTTACAAACTTGAACTTTTATTAATCTAACTTATGAAAACTCACTTAACTCTAACCTAGCTTATAAATCCAGTATAAACAGACTTAGATTAAAGATTAAAACCAAAATCCTAAGACCAAATGGCCACTAGCAGTACTAACTTGTTATTAGTACCGCTATGCCAAACACCCCCTTATTTTTATCAAAATTCATTTAAGCTTATGAAATTAAGATCTAGTGAAGAAGACTTAATTACCAGATAACAAACAACTATTAACAGACCTTATGAGCTTATACCAACAATCAAATAAGCCAGAATCATTAAGCTACTAGTTATGCTAATATTTTTGGATTTTTATTGATTTATGAGACAATATAAAGAAAACTATGATCTAGACTATTAAAGCTAAAAACAGATAATCAAACTTAACTAATAAGACATAATAAGCAATTATAAGCACAAATAAGCAAGTAAATAAGCAGATTAAGCAGATTCAAACTATGAAATTAAGGACAGGTAAGATAAATGAGAACTTACAAATGCCTTAGCTAAACAAAGGCTTAATTTGCTCAAAGAGCTGTCAATAAGCTCTAGCTTATCACAAGGATAAGCTAGTAAAGTCCTATGAACTCTTCCATTGCTAGTTCATCATCCAAGCAACCAAAATCCTTATTAAGCATAAGTATTAACTGATTTTAAATGTTTAAGTATATTAAATGACTAATTTGAGCTCAATCTGAGCTTAGAGACTCAGAGAGCTTATGAAGAGCTTATAAGAGTAGCTTGTGAAATAGTTGAATAGAAGCATTTGAGATATATAAAAACTTATAAGTAAAAACAGATTGTAAACAAGTAAACTATGATTTTATTGATTTAAAACTGAATACAAAACTTTGGAAATGAAGATTACAATAAGCTGAAAACTGAATTTTAAAATTACATTAGCTAAAACTAAATTAAGCTACTATTAAAAGCTAGAAAAAGAAAATGCCGTGTGTATGAGGCTTGCTCTCTATTTATAGCCTTGGAGTGAAGCTTCTAGGAGTCTAGCCCGCTCCTCATCCATTTGATCACGACCCTTCATTAATTTCTAATCATTGGATTCCCATTCATCACCGTTGGATTAAATGATGAGCACACGGATTGCCAACGTGGCATTCCGTGTGTCAGACCTTTTGTGCTTCTTTTGGCTAGGATTTAGTGTAAAAATCCTTGTCCTTATGTGTTTCTTTCATATATCCGCGTGTCCTTTCTTGTGGGCTTCAACCAATGAGAGCCTCTCATGATGTCTAACTCTGCCAGCTTGTACCTTGTCACTTGAATTGTTGAGCCACGTCCTTAATTTCAATTTACCCTATAATTTTGAGGAGGGTAATTGTTGAGACAACGATGAATAGTAAAAAACAGAATCCCGCTCCCTATTTCTTTTTATATCTATTATTTGACGAGTGTTTGGGTTTGAATTTGGGCCAGCGTAAAAGAAATGGATTGGGCCGGGTTATTTGGGCTTTGTTTATTATGTTATGTTATTAAGATTAACGACCGTGATCTTTTATTATAAGGAGATAAACGGTTATGGATCAGGGTTTATGGGACTTTTGGGTGAATAATTAGTGTTTAACATTTAGGGCATTTGGGGTATTTTGAGGGATTATGCCCTGTTTTGTGGTTTTGCCAATCGTTGAACAGAGTTGAATTTATTGGGACCATTGGAAAAGCAATCTTCCGGCTCTTTTGTACTCTTTCCGTTCCCGTGTCCATGTTTGTCCGGCTTTGACCGTTTTCTTGTAATTTTTGCACTATCCGGACCTACATATTCACAAACAACAAAATACACAAATACATGTATATTTTTGCACATTTTGATCATTTAAGGGCCATTTTGGACATAATAAAGATATGTGATTTCTTATATATCAAAATTCCCCAAACTAAGCGATTACGTGTCCTCACGCAATATTATATGCTTTAAAACCAAATACCTCAAAACTTCCCCAAACTAAATCTTTGAAAAGTAGCAAAGACTTTTGTGGAGAGAGTTAAGAAATCACAAGCTTTAAAACACCCCATTTTCCTATTTTTCAAAACTTTTTCATTTTTTTTAACAAGTAAACTTAGAATATTTCGACTTTCGTTATTTCCATAACTGTTAGGGATCATAGAACAAGATGCATTTTCGATTCATGAGGAAAGCCCAAATAGGAAATATAAATTCTGTTCGGACTTTTCACTTTTTCCAAACTAAGCTTTTAAAACGAAATTCACGCTAAATATTGTTAAGATGCTAACACTTACTCCATATTTGTAACTTGTGAACTTTTCACTCCCGTCATATTACTATTATCTTAGTGATTTTACTATTTTGAATTAACCATGCTCAACGTATTGCAAAATATACTTAGTTCACGTTTCCACCCAAGGAATAATAAGTTTTGAAGGCAGATCATCCCCATGTAGCGACGTTGTCTTGGGCACTCCCAACCTTGCGGCTAAAGTGGACCAGGCTTTTGACACCCCACAGAGACTAGTATTGGGACTCAGGCCTTAGGTTTCAAAAACTCTCAGGTTTCCGGAATTTACAGAGATTTGACTACACTCTTTAAAATATGGTAAATATATATAAAATATACTTATAAATATATAAAAAGAAAGGTAGGAATCAAAAGATCTCAGTTATAATAATCCGGAAGTATGATTCCCGGGTCGTTATCCCCGATGAGGAAAGCAATTAAAAGTTGAGAGTTGTTTTGAGAATCGATGCTTGAATGGGATAAGATTGATATTGGTTATCTTAAACTACGAGAAAATTAAGGCAAAAACATAAAATTTACTTAAGGGAAAACAAATTTTAGCTAAAAACATAAAACGGAAACCCTAAACTATGACTTAAAACCCTAAATTTCCAAAAATAAACCAAAAATGAATTCTTCACTTTTAATTGACTCTAATTGACTAAAAAATAAGTTTAAAGAAAACTAGAACAATAACGGAGTCGAATTGAGCTTAAAACACGAAAAATGTGAACGGGAACGAATCTCGTTCTTTAAAAAATAAAATTTTGCAAATTAAACCCTACGGAAGCAAAACTAATTGTCCTAGAAACTTTATGATAAAAGAAAATTTTCTAAAAAAAGAATTATATTTTTTTGATTATTTTTCTATTTTTTATGAATTTTTAAAGTTTTTAATAAAAATAAATGTTTAAAAATACTAAACTAATTATAAAAATTCTGAAAAAATTATAGAAAGTAGCTTGAACTAAGAGGAATCTAGGAAAAATAAGTTCGGGAACATAGCTTATCGAATAAGCTGTGCAATAAGCTAAAACAGCTTATTGTACAAAAAGGGCTAAAATGTATAGAAAAGATAAATGAAAGGAAAGTCTAACGGATGAGCTATTGTAGCGTGATGGTTGCGTGTGTGGGGGTTAAAACACTTGGTGAGGGTGGTAAAGGTCTCGGGTTTGAGTCTTACTCACCCGGGGCTTCCCACTATCCCAAGTGTTTTAATTTTTGCCATTTTTTTCAACTTTTGAAAACACTTAAAAATAAGCTACTTTTATAAAACAACTATTTTTATAAACCACAAATAAGCACAGAAATAAGCTAAATAAGGCAGAAATGATTAAGCACTAATAAGCCACTGAAATGCTAACTGTTGGCATTGTTAAACTCAAATAAGCAAACCAAATAGAGAAACAAGCTAACTTAGAAACAAAAAACAAAAATGAACAACCCAATAAGCCTAGAATGAGCTTATGAACTCAGCAGTACTAACTTTTAAGTTAGTACTGCCAGTTAAACTCTTAAGTCTGCTTAGCTAATAAAAGGCAAATAAGCACAATGAAATAAGAAATAAGCAAAAGCAGATACTCAACCACATCTAATAAGCACTTAAGAACAAAAATAAGCAAGCATACTAAGCTAGAATGACAGAATACTCAAAAAGCTATAAAACTTAAGGAATTTTAAGCTAAATGCAGATAATGCTCAAATAAGCTCTAATCTAAAGGGAAAAAACTAAAATAGGCTTAAACTAACCTAAATAGCTAAACTAAACCTGAATAAGCAATTAGATAAGCTAAAATAAAGAAATAAGCACTTATGGTGTAAACTGTTAACCAAACAGCCCCTTAAGGCACCTTTGAGCTTATTTTTAAATAAGCTAAAGGATCCTTATGGACTTTTGGCTTATTACCCTAAAAGTATACCTAGAATACTACTTAAAACAACTTTCAAAAAGAATTTAAAAATCAAATAAGCAAAGAAAATAGAGATCCTAACGGATGAGCTAATGTAGCACAATGGTTAAGGGTGTGGGGGTTAAAACACTTGGTGAGGGTGGTAGAGGTCCCGGGTTCGAGTCTTGCTCACCCGGGGCTTCCCACTATCCCAAGTGTTTTAATTTTTGCCATTTTTTTACAACTTTTGAAAACACTTAAAAATAAGCTACTTTTGCAAAACAACTATTTTTATAAACCACAAATAAGCACAGAAATAAGCTAAATAAGGCAGAAATGCTTAAACACTACTAAGCCACTGAAATGCTAACTGTTGGCATTGTTAAACTCAAATAAGCAAACCAAATAGAGAAATAAGCTAACTTAGATAATAAGCTACTCTAAACAAGAAACAAAAAACAAAAATGAGCAACCCAATAAGCCTAGAATGAGCTTATGAACTCAGCAGTACTAACTTTTAAGTTAGTACTGCCAGTTAAACTCTTAAGTCTGCTTAGCTATTAAAAGGCAAATAAGCACAATGAAATAAGAAATAAGCAAAAGCAGATACTCAACCACATCTAATAAACTCTTAAGAACAAAAATAAGCAAGCATACTAAGCTAGAATGACAGAATACTCAAAAAGCTATAAAACTTAAGGAATTTTAAGCTAAATGTGGATAATGCTCAAATACGCTCTAATCTAAAGGGAAAAAGCTAAAATAGGCTTAAACTAACCTAAATAGCTAAACTAAACCTGAATAAGCAATTAAAATAAACATATAAGCTAAAATAAAGAAATAAGCACACTAGCAGTACTAACTTATGGTTAGTACTGCTATGGCAAACACCCCCTTATTTTTATCAAAATTCATTTGAGCTTATGAAATAGAGATCTAGTGAACAAGTATCAAATACTAGATGTTGATGAGCTTATTAACAATATAATGAGCAGATTTTAGCAACTGAATAAGCAGAACTAACATTTAATAAGCTAATGCTATTTTTTTAGATTTTTAATGATTTAATACGAAAAATTATGAAAATTATGATCTAGACTATTGAAGCTAAAAACTGATAATCAAACTTAACTAATAAGACATAATAAGCAATTATAAGCACAAAGAAGCAAGTAAATAAGCAGATTAAGTAGATTTAAACTATGAAATTAAGGACAGAAAAGATAAATGAGAACTTACAAATGCCTTAGCTAAACAAAGGCTTAATTTGCTCAAAGAGCTGTCGACAAGCTCTAGCTTATCATAAGGATAAGCTAGTAAAGTCCAATAAGCTCTTCCAGAGTAAGCTTATCATCTAAGCAACCAAAATCCTTATTAAGCACAGGTATTAAGCTGATTTTGATTATTTAAGTAGATTAATGATTAACTTGAGCTCAATCTAAGCTTAGAGACTTAGAGAGCTGAGATGAGCTTATTAGAGCTTATGTAATAGTATGAGAGCTTATAGAGAAGTGGATAAGAACTTTTAGAAATTTAAGAGTAAAACAAGCAAAAACAGATTTAATAAGGTAAACTACTATTTTATTGATTTAAAACAGATTACAAAACTTGAAATTGAAAATACAAGAGCTTAATAAGAAATTACATTTTTATGAAAAGTTACATAAGCTAATTAAAAACTAAAAAAATGCAGAAAAAAGAAGATAGCTTGTGTGTGAGTGAGGTCTCTTTTTATAGCCTTGAAATGAAGCTTCTAGGTCTTTTTAGACTGCTCCTATAAACTTTGATCTTGACCCTTGAATCTATGTAATCATTGGATCCCAATTCTCATGCGTTGGATTGATAAGTGAGCACACGGATTGCCAACGTGGCATTCCGTGTGTCAGAGTACTTGTGCTTCTTTTGCACTAAATTTAGTGTAAGAATCCAATCATTGGTGTGCTTCTTTCAATGCACGCGTGGCATTCCTTGAGGAATTCAACCAATGGGAGGCTTTGAATGACATTTCCCTTAGCTGAGATGGCACATAATACTTGAATCTTCTATCCACGCTGTCAATTTCAATTACCCCTTTGTTTTTTATGGGTAACTCGTCGAGAACGACGATGAACAGTAAAAGGGATTACGCGCCCTTTTTAACTATTAGTTAGGAGTGTTTGACTTTGGGCTTTTTATAAAAAGAAAAAGGATTGGGCCGGGTGAGGTTTGGGCTTGGTTATAAGGGTTAAGTTATAAAGGGATAACGACTGTTATCTCTTATATTATAAAGAGATAACGGTGTTAGGGCTTAGGGACTTTTGGTGAAATTAGGTTTAACATTTAGGGCATTTTGGGTATTTTGAGGATTTTGTCTTTTTGTGGTTGACCAATGTTGACCAAGGGTTGACTTTGTTGACCATTGATAGCAATCTTCCGTCTCTTTTGCACTCCTTCTGTTCTCGTGTCCGTGTTTGTCCGGCTTTTGGCCATTTTCTTGTGATTTTTTGCATTATCCGTACCTACACATTCACAAACAACAAAATACACAAATACAGGTATATTTTTGCACATTTTGATCATTTAAGGGCCATTTTGGATATAATAAAGATATGTGATTTCTCACATATCAAAATTCCCCAAACTAAGTGATTGCGTGTCCTCACGCAATATTATATGCTCTAAAACCAAATACCTCAAAACTTCCCCAAACTAAATCTTTGAAAAGTAGCAAAGACTTTTGTGGAGAGAGTTAAGAAATCACAAGCTTTAAAACACCCCATTTTCCCATTTTTCAAAACTTTTTTGGTGTTTGAGTATGTTAATTTGGAAAAATCTTGAATTTACTTAGAAATTCTTGAAAATTCATACTCAAAAACTATATATGCCTAAATTTTAAGTCTACACTACACATTTATATATTCACAAAAGATTATTATGTACGAGGTTTGACCTGAATGATGAGAACATCATATGATAGAATCATATGGTTCTTTGTAGCAGCCGTAGGTCTCCTTCATACAAATGTCCCACCAACAAACATTTTTAAGCTCCTCAATAACCTTATTTCTTTTAAGAAGTTGTCAATTAGATCTTTCTCTGTCCAAGCACTCTTCGGCATTGCTTTAACTTTCTTTCCAAGTTATGAAAGTCTTTGCTTCAAACTTCAAGTATGAAACAGATTCAAATACTATGTATACTTGAGCTTGTGTGGTGGTGATGGCTGTGTTGTTGTTGTCGTTGCATTCCCTAATCATCATTCTTTCTTGAGTAGATTAAGAAACTTTCTTGGATAGCCATAGGTCTTGATGGTATAAAGCCCAAGATATACGAAGTACACACTTAACCCTTCTCAAGAATTTGATACGCATCACCAAAGTAATTAAGTCCCGGATTAGAGCTTTCTCTTCTTCAGGATAGGTATAGATATAAATTGAAACTCGCCAAAGTCACTAAACTTCGGATGTAGACAATTAAATCCCTATGTGTACCTCTTTTTATCAAATATTTCTACTCATTTTAAGAATAAGCTTAGAGATTGACCGGTCGGGTAAAACATTAATTGAATCAGACAGAGCTCTTCTAACATTTTAAATAATTATACTCTCCAAACTTACCCCTGGGGACTCAAATGATGTATACTGACTAATGACGAGTTGACTTCTTCTCTATGTTTTTGAATAGTGCACCGAAGAAACAAAGAAAGGCTTAACATTTAAAGAAGGTGACTTCAAAAGAAGGTCATGGACTCTATCAAGTATTCATCTACTTCTTCCCCCTTGCTGGTTTTGACACCTCAGAATTAGCAAAACCTTGTACGCACACATACTTGAGATCGTGTTTGAGGTATAACTAAGCTTAGATCTATCCCGTGAGAATCAATAAAATTCACAGGCTATTAATATAGTGATTATTTCTATACAATAATAGTCTTTTTACAATATAAGCGTGTTGGCAATATTGATTGAATGTTGTTTAAAGACTATACTCATACGTATCATTTTCAAATCAAGTTTTAAGTTTGATACAAATGTCATCGATAGCTTGTGAAGTTTAAATATTAAATCCCCTTAAATTGTGATCCGTCATTATTAAAAACTTTATCCGTTTATTTCGTGACTTAATTTGAAAGACCGTTTTAAAAGATTATTTGATGAAAATTGCTCCCCCTCAAATAATGACCCGTTTTCTATTTAAAGAGTTGTAGTCATTGTTTGAGTGGTCGAATTGTTTTGGACCTACATATTCACAAACAACAAAATACACAAATACAGGTATATTTTTGCACATTTTGATCATTTAAGGGTCATTTTGGACTTAATAAAGATATGTGATTTCTCACATATCAACTGACACGTACACCTATTGTATATAGGAAGCACGGGTTGTGTTGCAAAGTAAACACAAGCCTTTACATGGTCATAAAGTAGACCATGCCCAAGTATAAATTCCCGTTGAGAGGTCAATTTTCCTTTTTGACGGAATACTTGCCTTTAAGATAATGATCGGGTTGCTATCTGAAATAATAGCAAGCCATTTGGCATGTTTTAAAAACATTTGGACTTCTGCTTGAACTTCATTTACAGCCTCGTATCATTATTGAAT
Organism: Tanacetum coccineum; assembly: GCA_026074375.1. Taxonomy (NCBI): domain Eukaryota; kingdom Viridiplantae; phylum Streptophyta; class Magnoliopsida; order Asterales; family Asteraceae; genus Tanacetum; species Tanacetum coccineum. The sequence goes on along the minus strand of BQNB010046211.1, from coordinate 2,396 downwards.
GACATTTCTAAGACAGTAAATGTTATCAATTTTCAGAAGACTTGCCATTATTACCTCTTTTTGAATTTTTCTCATTTTTTAATTTTTTTATATATTTTATATTTTTGTATTTTGATTTTATAAAAGTTTTCTGAAAATGAAAAATCTTTCTGGTTTTTATGGCTTTTAATATATATACATATTATACAGGATATTTGAATAGGTACCACCACTATTCATCAACTTCATCTGTCAATTGTTTCAGAGTCTCTGGCGTAAAACTCTGCATTCCCAACTTGTTGATAAGAAATTCAATTCTTTCTCTGCCAAGGGCTTTAGTGAAGATGTCTGCCAGCTGATACTCCGTATTGACAAAGTAAAGTTCTACTACTCCATTCTCAACTTGCTCTTTTATGAAGTGGAATCTGATGTCAATATGTTTTGATCGAGAATGTTAAACATTGTTGCAGCATAAGGCAATAGCGCTTTTGTTATCACTGATACATTGGAATTTTATTGAATCCAAGGCCATAGTTAGTAAGCTGTGATCTCATCCAAAGGACTTGAGCACAACAGCATGACAAAGGAATATATTCAGCTTTCGTAATGGATATCGCATCGCTTTTCTGCCTTTCTGATGACCAGCTAACAAGCCTATCTCCTAATAATTGCATACATCCAGATGTACTTCGTCTAGTATCTTGGAAACCCGCATGATCAGCGTCCGCATAAGCTGTTAGAGCAATAGAAGAATCCTTTGGATACCAGATTCCCCTATTAACGGATCCTCTTAGGTATTTAAAGATTCTTTTTACAGCATGTAAGTGCTTTTCGGTAGGCTTTGCCTGATACCAGGCACACAAGCATACAGCAAATGTAAGGTCTGGTCTACTGGCTGTAAGATTCATAAGGGTGTCAATCATTCCACGAAAGTGTGTAGGATCTACGGCTTTTCCTTGTGTATCTTCATCCAGTTTGGATTTCTCCACCATGGGAGTATCCACGGGGTCACTAGATTCCATACCATATTTTTTCAATAATTCTAGAGCATATTTAGACTGGTTAATAAAGATGTCTCTAGGACTTTGTGAAATCTGTAGTTCTAGAAAAAAATGATATTTTGCCCATCATCGACATCTTAAACTTTGAACACATTATTTTTGAAAATTGGTCACATAGTTCAGGTGTAGTAGACGCAAAAATTATATCATCAACATAAATTTGTACCATGAGAATATCTTTGCCTTGTCTTCTGATAAACAATGTGGGATCCACGGTTCCTTTAGAGAATTCCTGAGAGAGTAGAAACTTCGACAATAGATCATACCACGCGCGAGGAGCTTGTTTCAACCCATAAAAGGCCTTCTTAAGCTTATACACATGATTCGGATTATCTTGATCAACAAACCCGTCCGGTTGGCTGACATAAACTTCTTCGCGCAGAATACTGTTCAAGAATGTCATCTTAACATCCATTTGGTAGACGATCATATTCATGTGAGCAGCATAGGCGAGGAAATTCAAATAGCATCAAGTCTAGCCACTAAAGCAAAAGATTCCTCAAAATCAATTCCCTCTTCTTGATGGTAACCACGAGCAACCAATCGAGCCTTGTTCTTTAGAATACATCCTAATTCATAAAGTTTCACCTAGTAGATCCATTTTAAAGTAACAACCATCACTTTATCTAGACTAGGAATGAGTTCCCAGACTTCAAGATGTTCAAATTCATTAAGTTCCTCTTGCATTGCTTCAATCCAACATGCTTGAGTTAACGCGTCTTTATAGTTCTTTGGTTCAACTGATGTGAGAAAGGCATCATAGTAACAAAATAAGGCTTGTTCATAGAGTTGGAGTCTTGTAGAAATAGGTCTTTTGAGTTCACCGATGATGTTGTCTAAAGGATGATCATTGGTCCATTTGGTAACGTGTTCTGAGTTAGGAGCAGCAGTGTGCACAATAGTAGGAATAACATTCGAAGACGAAGATGCTTCAGAATCGTTTTCTAGAATTGGAGAATAGATTGTTATTCATGTCTGCAACATCTAAGTCATGATTGTCTTCTTCAACATCATTAGGAATGATAGGAGATTGAGTTTCGGGTGTTGTTTGAGAGTTACTTGGTGATGGTGCATATTGGTCAACAGTTGTTAAGGAAGGTGAACTGGTTGATGCAGCGGGAACTGGAGCAACTACTTCAGCAATTAGAGCAATGACTTCAGGGGATGGGTGATCAACACTTGATGGAGGGTTGAGTAATTCATTAAACAGTGGTTAAAATAGTAAATCCCAATCATTTCTTAAAGGTGGTACAAATGGTGTTGAAAGAGGAGGGTTTGGCACGAGTCCTGAACTTATTGTTGCATGAGTCATTTCATGAAGTGCGGGCCCTATACTGTTGTGTTCAGAATCCATTG